>JAUIMM010002876.1:0-137404 GCA_031769625.1 Taudactylus pleione
GGTTACAGCACCCTTTAACGGTCAAGCCAGCCAGCTCTTTACTTATGACACAGGCGCACGCTTGGCACTTCTTTGTTGATGCACGTGCAGCTACTGCGCACACAATTCACAAACACAGAAAATATTTTTTTATTTGGTATGGACTGGAGTGTACTTTGGGGGTTATAGCACCCTTTAACGATCAAGCCAGCGGGCCCTTTACTTATGACACAGACGCACCCTATGCACTACTTTGTTGATGCAAGTGCGGCTACTGTGCACACAATTCACAAACACAGAAAATATTTTTTTATTTGGTTTGGAGTGTACTTTGGGGGTTACAGCACCCTTTAATGGTCAAGCCAGCCGGCCCTTTACTTATGTCACAGGCGCACGATTGGCACTACTTTGTTGATGCACGTGCGGCTACTGCGCTCACAATTCACAAACACAGAAAATATTTTTATATTTGGTTTGGAGTGTACTTTGGGGGATACAGCACCCTTTAACGGTCAAGCCACCGGCCCTTTACTTATGACACAGGCGCACGCTTGGCATTACTTTGTTGATGCACGTGCGGCTACTGCGCTCACAATTCACAAACACAGAAAATATTTTTTTATTTGGTTTGGAGTGTACTTTTGGGGTTACAGCACCCTTTAACGGTCAAGCCAGCCTGCCCTTTACTTATGACACAGGCGCACGCTTGGCACTACTTTATTGATGCACGTGCGGCTACTGCGCTCACAATTCACAAACACAGAAAATATTTTTTTATTTGGTTTTTAGTGTTCTTTGGGGGTTACAGCACCCTTTAACGGTCAAGCCAGCCAGCTCTTTACTTATGACACAGGCGCACGCTTGGCACTACTTTGTTGATGCACGTGCTGCTACAGCGCACACAATTCAAAAACACAGTAAATAATTTTTTATTTTGTCTGGAGTGTACTTTGGGGGTACAGCACCCTTTAATGGTCAAGCCAGCCGGCCCTTTACTTATGACACAGGCGCATGCTTGGCATTACTTTGTTGATGCACGTGCGCAACTGCGCACACAATTCACAAACACAGAAAAAAATTTTTTATTTGGTTTGGAGTGTACTTTGGGGGTTACAGCACCCTTTAACAGTCAAGCCAGCCAGCTCTTTACTTATGACACAGGCGCACGCTTGGCACTACTTTGTTGATGCACGTGCGGCTACAGCGCACACAATTCAAAAACACAGAAAATATTTTTTTATTTGGTTTGGAGTGTACTTTGCGGGTTACAGCACCCTTTAACGGTCAAGCCAGCTGGCCCAATACTTATGACACAGGCGCACGCTTGGTACTACATTGTTGATGCACGTGCAGTTACTGCGCACACAATTCACAAACACAGAAAATATTTTTTTATTTTGTTTGGACTGGAGTGAACTTTGGGGGTTATAGCACCCTTTAACGGTCAAGCCAGCTGGCCCTTTACTTATGACACAGGCGCACGCTTGGCACTACTTTGTTGATGCACGTGCGGCTACAGCGCACACAATTCACAAACACAGAAAATATTTTTTTATTTGGTTTGGAGTGTACTTTGGGGGTTACAGCACCCTTTAACGGTCAAGCCAGCCAGCTCTTTACTTATGACACAGGCGCACGCTTGGCACTACTTTGTTGATGCACGTGCAGCTACTGCGCACACAATTCACAAACACAGAAAATATTTTTTTATTTGGTATGGACTGGAGTGTACTTTGGGGGTTATAGCACCCTTTAACGATCAAGCCAGCGGGCCCTTTACTTATGACACAGACGCACCCTTTGCACTACTTTGTTGATGCAAGTGCGGCTACTGTGCACACAATTCACAAACACAGAAAATATTTTTTTATTTGGTTTGGAGTGTACTTTGGGGGTTACAGCACCCTTTAATGGTCAAGCCAGCCGGCCCTTTACTTATGTCACAGGCGCACGATTGGCACTACTTTGTTGATGCACGTGCGGCTACTGCGCTCACAATTCACAAACACAGAAAATATTTTTTTATTTGGTTTGGAGTGTATTTTGGGGGATACAGCACCCTTTAACGGTCAAGCCACCGGCCCTTTACTTATGACACAGGCGCACGCTTGGCATTACTTTGTTGATGCACGTGCGGCTACTGCGCTCACAATTCACAAACACAGAAAATATTTTTTTATTTGGTTTGGAGTGTACTTTTGGGGTTACAGCACCCTTTAACGGTCAAGCCAGCCGGCCCTTTACTTATGACACAGGCGCACGCTTGGCACTACTTTATTGATGCACGTGCGGCTACTGCGCTCACAATTCACAAACACAGAAAATATTTTTTTATTTGGTTTTTAGTGTTCTTTGGGGGTTACAGCACCCTTTAACGGTCAAGCCAGCCAGCTCTTTACTTATGACACAGGCGCACGCTTGGCACTACTTTGTTGATGCACGTGCTGCTACAGCGCACACAATTCAAAAACACAGAAAATATTTTTTTATTTGGTTTGGAGTGTACTTTGGGGGTTACAGCATCCTTTAACGGTCAAGCCAGCCTGCCCTTTACTTATGACACAGGCGCACGCTTGGCATGACTTTGTTGATGCACGTGCGGCTACTGCGCACACAATTCACGAACACAGTAAATAATTTTTTATTTGGTCTGGAGTGTACTTTGGGGGTTACAGCACCCTTTAATGGTCAAGCCAGCCGGCCCTTTACTTATGACACAGGCGCATGCTTGGCATTACTTTGTTGATGCACGTGCGCAACTGCGCACACAATTCACAAACACAGAAAAAATTTTTTTATTTGGTTTGGAGTGTACTTTGGGGGTTACAGCACCCTTTAACAGTCAAGCCAGCCAGCTCTTTACTTATGACACAGGCGCACGCTTGGCACTACTTTGTTGATGCACGTGCGGCTACAGCGCACACAATTCAAAAACACAGAAAATATTTTTTTATTTGGTTTGGAGTGTACTTTGCGGGTAACAGCACCCTTTAACGGTCAAGCCAGCTGGCCCAATACTTATGACACAGTCGCACGCTTGGTACTACTTTGTTGATGCACGTGCAGCTACTGCGCACACAATTCACAAACACAGAAAATATTTTTTTATTTGGTATGGACTGGAGTGTACTTTGGGGGTTATAGCACCCTTTAACAATCAAGCCAGCCGGCCCTTTGCTTATGACACAGACGCACCCTTTGCACTACTTTGTTGATGCAAGTGCGGCTACTGTGCACACAATTCACAAACACAGAAAATATTTTTTTATTTGGTTTGGAGTGTACTTTGCGGGTTACAGCACCCTTTAACGGTCAAGCCAGCTGGCCCAATACTTATGACACAGGCGCACGCTTGGTACTACTTTGTTGATGCACGTGCAGCTACTGCGCACACAATTCACAAACACAGAAAAATTTTTTTTATTTGGTATGGACTGGAGTGTACTTTGGGGGTTATAGCACCCTTTAACGATCAAGCCAGCCGGCCCTTTACTTATGACACAGACGCACCCTTGGCACTACTTTGTTGATGCACGTGCGGCTACTGCGCACACAATTCACAAACATAGAAAATATTTTTTTATTTGGTTTGGTGTGTACCTTGGGGGTTACAGCACCCTTTAATGGTCAAGCAAGCTGGCCCATAACTTATGACACAGGTGCACGCTTGGCACTACTTTGTTGATGCACGTGCAGCTACTGCGCACACAATTCACAAACACAGAAAATATTTTTTTATTTTGTTTGGACTGGTGTGAACTTTGGGGGTTATAGCACCCTTTAACGGTCAAGCCAGCCGGCCCTGTACTTATGACACAGGCGCACGCTTGGCACTACTTTGTTGATGCACGTGCGGCTACAGCGCACACAATTCACAAACACAGAAAATATTTTTTTATTTGGTTTGGAGTGTACTTTGGGGGTTACAGCACCCTTTAACGGTCAAGCCAGCCAGCTCTTTACTTATGACACAGGCGCACACTTGGCACTACTTTGTTGATGCACGTGCAGCTACTGCGCACACAATTCACAAACACAGAAAATATTTTTTTATTTGGTATGGACTGGAGTGTACTTTGGGGGTTATAGCACCCTTTAACGATCAAGCCAGCGGGCCCTTTACTTATGACACAGACGCACCCTTTGCACTACTTTGTTGATGCAAGTGCGGCTACTGTGCACACAATTCACAAACACAGAAAATATTTTTTTATTTGGTTTGGAGTGTACTTTGGGGGTTACAGCACCCTTTAATGGTCAAGCCAGCCGGCCCTTTACTTATGTCACAGGCGCACGATTGGCACTACTTTGTTGATGCACGTGCGGCTACTGCGCTCACAATTCACAAACACAGAAAATATTTTTTTATTTGGTTTGGAGTGTATTTTGGGGGATACAGCACCCTTTAACGGTCAAGCCACCGGCCCTTTACTTATGACACAGGCGCACGCTTGGCATTACTTTGTTGATGCACGTGCGGCTACTGCGCTCACAATTCACAAACACAGAAAATATTTTTTTATTTGGTTTGGAGTGTACTTTTGGGGTTACAGCACCCTTTAACGGTCAAGCCAGCCGGCCCTTTACTTATGACACAGGCGCACGCTTGGCACTACTTTATTGATGCACGTGCGGCTACTGCGCTCACAATTCACAAACACAGAAAATATTTTTTTATTTGGTTTTTAGTGTTCTTTGGGGGTTACAGCACCCTTTAACGGTCAAGCCAGCCAGCTCTTTACTTATGACACAGGCGCACGCTTGGCACTACTTTGTTGATGCACGTGCTGCTACAGCGCACACAATTCAAAAACACAGAAAATATTTTTTTATTTGGTTTGGAGTGTACTTTGGGGGTTACAGCATCCTTTAACGGTCAAGCCAGCCTGCCCTTTACTTATGACACAGGCGCACGCTTGGCATGACTTTGTTGATGCACGTGCGGCTACTGCGCACACAATTCACGAACACAGTAAATAATTTTTTATTTGGTCTGGAGTGTACTTTGGGGGTTACAGCACCCTTTAATGGTCAAGCCAGCCGGCCCTTTACTTATGACACAGGCGCATGCTTGGCATTACTTTGTTGATGCACGTGCGCAACTGCGCACACAATTCACAAACACAGAAAACATTTTTTTATTTGGTTTGGAGTGTACTTTGGGGGTTACAGCACCCTTTAACAGTCAAGCCAGCCAGCTCTTTACTTATGACACAGGCGCACGCTTGGCACTACTTTGTTGATGCACGTGCGGCTACAGCGCACACAATTCAAAAACACAGAAAATATTTTTTTATTTGGTTTGGAGTGTACTTTGCGGGTAACAGCACCCTTTAACGGTCAAGCCAGCTGGCCCAATACTTATGACACAGTCGCACGCTTGGTACTACTTTGTTGATGCACGTGCAGCTACTGCGCACACAATTCACAAACACAGAAAATATTTTTTTATTTGGTATGGACTGGAGTGTACTTTGGGGGTTATAGCACCCTTTAACAATCAAGCCAGCCGGCCCTTTGCTTATGACACAGACGCACCCTTTGCACTACTTTGTTGATGCAAGTGCGGCTACTGTGCACACAATTCACAAACACAGAAAATATTTTTTTATTTGGTTTGGAGTGTACTTTGCGGGTTACAGCACCCTTTAACGGTCAAGCCAGCTGGCCCAATACTTATGACACAGGCGCACGCTTGGTACTACTTTGTTGATGCACGTGCAGCTACTGCGCACACAATTCACAAACACAGAAAAATTTTTTTTATTTGGTATGGACTGGAGTGTACTTTGGGGGTTATAGCACCCTTTAACGATCAAGCCAGCCGGCCCTTTACTTATGACACAGACGCACCCTTGGCACTACTTTGTTGATGCACGTGCGGCTACTGCGCACACAATTCACAAACATAGAAAATATTTTTTTATTTGGTTTGGTGTGTACCTTGGGGGTTACAGCACCCTTTAATGGTCAAGCAAGCTGGCCCATAACTTATGACACAGGTGCACGCTTGGCACTACTTTGTTGATGCACGTGCAGCTACTGCGCACACAATTCACAAACACAGAAAATATTTTTTTATTTTGTTTGGACTGGTGTGAACTTTGGGGGTTATAGCACCCTTTAACGGTCAAGCCAGCCGGCCCTGTACTTATGACACAGGCGCACGCTTGGCACTACTTTGTTGATGCACGTGCGGCTACAGCGCACACAATTCACAAACACAGAAAATATTTTTTTATTTGGTTTGGAGTGTACTTTGGGGGTTACAGCACCCTTTAACGGTCAAGCCAGCCAGCTCTTTACTTATGACACAGGCGCACACTTGGCACTACTTTGTTGATGCACGTGCAGCTACTGCGCACACAATTCACAAACACAGAAAATATTTTTTTATTTGGTATGGACTGGAGTGTACTTTGGGGGTTATAGCACCCTTTAACGATCAAGCCAGCGGGCCCTTTACTTATGACACAGACGCACCCTTTGCACTACTTTGTTGATGCAAGTGCGGCTACTGTGCACACAATTCACAAACACAGAAAATATTTTTTTATTTGGTTTGGAGTGTACTTTGGGGGTTACAGCACCCTTTAATGGTCAAGCCAGCCGGCCCTTTACTTATGTCACAGGCGCACGATTGGCACTACTTTGTTGATGCACGTGCGGCTACTGCGCTCACAATTCACAAACACAGAAAATATTTTTTTATTTGGTTTGGAGTGTACTTTGGGGGATACAGCACCCTTTAACGGTCAAGCCACCGGCCCTTTACTTATGACACAGGCGCACGCTTGGCATTACTTTGTTGATGCACGTGCGGCTACTGCGCTCACAATTCACAAACACAGAAAATATTTTTTTATTTGGTTTGGAGTGTACTTTTGGGGTTACAGCACCCTTTAATGGTCAAGCCAGCCGGCCCTTTACTTATGACACAGGCGCACGCTTGGCACTACTTTATTGATGCACGTGCGGCTACTGCGCTCACAATTCACAAACACAGAAAATATTTTTTTATTTGGTTTTTAGTGTTCTTTGGGGGTTACAGCACCCTTTAACGGTCAAGCCAGCCAGCTCTTTACTTATGACACAGGCGCACGCTTGGCAATACTTTGTTGATGCACGTGCTGCTACAGCGCACACAATTCAAAAACACAGAAAATATTTTTTTATTTGGTTTGGAGTGTACTTTGGGGGTTACAGCACCCTTTAATGGTCAAGCCAGCCGGCCCTTTACTTATGACACAGGCGCATGCTTGGCATTACTTTGTTGATGCACGTGCGCAACTGCGCACACAATTCACAAACACAGAAAAAATTTTTTTATTTGGTTTGGAGTGTACTTTGGGGGTTACAGCACCCTTTAACAGTCAAGCCAGCCAGCTCTTTACTTATGACACAGGCGCACGCTTGGCACTACTTTGTTGATGCACGTGCGGCTACAGCGCACACAATTCAAAAACACAGAAAATATTTTTTTATTTGGTTTGGAGTGTACTTTGCGGGTTACAGCACCCTTTAACAGTCAAGCCAGCTGGCCCAATACTTATGACACAGGCGCACGCTTGGTACTACATTGTTGATGCACGTGCAGTTACTGCGCACACAATTCACAAACACAGAAAATATTTTTTTATTTGGTATGGACTGGAGTGTACTTTGGGGGTTATAGCACCCTTTAACGATCAAGCCAGCCGGCCCTTTACTTATGACACAGACGCACCCTTGGCACTACTTTGTTGATGCAAGTGCGGCTACTGTGCACACAATTCACAAACACAGAAAATATTTTTTTATTTGGTTTGGAGTGTACTTTGGGGGTTACAGCACCCTTTAACAGTCAAGCCAGCCAGCTCTTTACTTATGACACAGGCGCACGCTTGGCACTACTTTGTTGATGCACGTGCGGCTACAGCGCACACAATTCAAAAACACAGAAAATATTTTTTTATTTGGTTTGGAGTGTACTTTGCGGGTAACAGCACCCTTTAACGGTCAAGCCAGCTGGCCCAATACTTATGACACAGGCGCAAGCTTGGTACTACTTTGTTGATGCACGTGCAGCTACTGCGCACACAATTCACAAACACAGAAAATATTTTTTTATTTGGTATGGACTGGAGTGTACTTTGGGGGTTATAGCACCCTTTAACGATCAAGCCAGCCGGCCCTTTCCTTATGACACAGACGCACCCTTTGCACTACTTTGTTGATGCAAGTGCGGCTACTGTGCACACAATTCACAAACACAGAAAATATTTTTTTATTTGGTTTGGAGTGTACTTTGCGGGTTACAGCACCCTTTAACGGTCAAGCCAGCTGGCCCAATACTTATGACACAGGCGCACGCTTGGTACTACTTTGTTGATGCACGTGCAGCTACTGCGCACACAATTCACAAACACAGAAAATATTTTTTTATTTGGTATGGACTGGAGTGTACTTTGGGGGTTATAGCACCCTTTAACGATCAAGCCAGCCGGCCCTTTACTTATGACACAGACGCACCCTTGGCACTACTTTGTTGATGCACGTGCGGCTACTGCGCACACAATTCACAAACACAGAAAATATTTTTTTATTTGGTTTGGTGTGTACCTTGGGGGTTACAGCACCCTTTAATGGTCAAGCAAGCTGGCCCATAACTTATGACACAGGTGCACGCTTGGCACTACTTTATTGATGCACGTGCGACTACTGCGCACACAATTCACAAACACAGAAAATATTTTTTTTTTGGTTTGGAGTGTACTTTGGGGTTACAGCACCCTTTAACGGTCAAGCCAGCCGGCCCTTTACTTCTGACACAGGCGCACGCTTGGCACTACTTTATTGATGCACGTGCGGCTACTGCGCACACAATTCACAAACACAGAAAATATTTTTTATTTATTTTGGACTGGAGTGTACGTTGGGGGTTACAGCACCCTTTAACGGCCAAGCCAGCTGGCCCTTTACTTATGACACAGGCGCACGCTTGGCACTACTTTGTTGATGCACGTGAGGCAACTGCGCTCACAATTCACAAACACAGAAAATATTTTTTTATTTGGTTTGGAGTGTACTTTGCGGGTTACAGCACCCTTTAACGGTCAAGCCAGCTGGCCCAATACTTATGACACAGGCGCACGCTTGGTACTACATTGTTGATGCACGTGCAGTTACTGCGCACACAATTCACAAACACAGAAAATATTTTTTTATTTGGTATGGACTGGAGTGTACTTTGGGGGTTATAGCACCCTTTAACGATCAAGCCAGCCGGCCCTTTACTTATGACACAGACGCACCCTTGGCACTACTTTGTTGATGCAAGTGCGGCTACTGCGCACACAATTCACAAACACAGAAAATATTTTTTTATTTGGTTTGGAGTGTACTTTGGGGGTTACAGCACCCTTTAACAGTCAAGCCAGCCAGCTCTTTACTTATGACACAGGCGCACGCTTTGCACTACTTTGTTGATGCACGTGCGGCTACAGCGCACACAATTCAAAAACACAGAAAATATTTTTTTATTTGGTTTGGAGTGTACTTTGCGGGTAACAGCACCCTTTAACGGTCAAGCCAGCTGGCCCAATACTTATGACACAGGCGCACGCTTGGTACTACTTTGTTGATGCACGTGCAGCTACTGCGCACACAATTCACAAACACAGAAAATATTTTTTTATTTGGTATGGACTGGAGTGTACTTTGGGGGTTATAGCACCCTTTAACGATCAAGCCAGCCGGCCCTTTACTTATGACACAGACGCACCCTTTGCACTACTTTGTTGATGCAAGTGCGGCTACTGTGCACACAATTCACAAACACAGAAAATATTTTTTTATTTGGTTTGGAGTGTACTTTGCGGGTTACAGCACCCTTTAACGGTCAAGCCAGCTGGCCCAATACTTATGACAGAGGCGCACGCTTTGTACTACTTTGTTGATGCACGTGCAGCTACTGCGCACACAATTCACAAACACAGAAAATATTTTTTTATTTGGTATGGACTGGAGTGTACTTTGGGGGTTATAGCACCCTTTAACGATCAAGCCAGCCGGCCCTTTACTTATGACACAGACGCACCCTTGGCACTACTTTGTTGATGCACGTGCGGCTACTGCGCACACAATTCACAAACACAGAAAATATTTTTTTATTTGGTTTGGTGTGTACCTTGGGGGTTACAGCACCCTTTAATGGTCAAGCAAGCTGGCCCATAACTTATGACACAGGTGCACGCTTGGCACTACTTTATTGATGCACGTACGGCTACTGCGCACACAATTCACAAACACAGAAAATATTTTTTTTTTGGTTTGGAGTGTACTTTGGGGTTACAGCACCCTTTAACGGTCAAGCCAGCCGGCCCTTTACTTATGACACAGGCGCACGCTTGGCACTACTTTGTTGATGCACGTGAGGCAACTGCGCTCACAATTCACAAACACAGAAAATATTTTTTTATTTGGTTTGGAGTGTACTTTGGGGGTTACAGCACCCTTTAACAGTCAAGCCAGCCGGCCCTTTACTTATGACACAGACGCACCCTTGGCACTACTTTGTTGATGCACGTGCGGCTACTGCGCACACAATTCACAAACACAGAAAATATTTTTTTATTTGGTTTGGTGTGTACCTTGGGGTTTACAGCACCCTTTAATGGTCAAGCAAGCTGGCCCATAACTTATGACACAGGTGCACGCTTGGCACTACTTTATTGATGCACGTGCGGCTACTGCGCACACAATTCACAAACACAGAAAATATTTTTTTTTTGGTTTGGAGTGTACTTTGGGGGTTACAGCACCCTTTAACAGTCAAGGCAGCCGGCCCTTTACTTATGACACAGGCGCACGCTTGGCATTACTTTGTTGATGCACGTGCGGCTACTGCGCTCACAATTCACAAACACAGAAAATATTTTTTTATTTGGTTTGGAGTGTACTTTTGGGGTTACAGCACCCTTTAATGGTCAAGCCAGCCGGCCCTTTACTTATGACACAGGCGCACGCTTGGCACTACTTTATTGATGCACGTGCGGCTACTGCGCTCACAATTCACAAACACAGAAAATATTTTTTTATTTGGTTTTTAGTGTTCTTTGGGGGTTACAGCACCCTTTAACGGTCAAGCCAGCCAGCTCTTTACTTATGACACAGGCGCACGCTTGGCAATACTTTGTTGATGCACGTGCTGCTACAGCGCACACAATTCAAAAACACAGAAAATATTTTTTTATTTGGTTTGGAGTGTACTTTGGGGGTTACAGCACCCTTTAATGGTCAAGCCAGCCGGCCCTTTACTTATGACACAGGCGCATGCTTGGCATTACTTTGTTGATGCACGTGCGCAACTGCGCACACAATTCACAAACACAGAAAAAATTTTTTTATTTGGTTTGGAGTGTACTTTGGGGGTTACAGCACCCTTTAACAGTCAAGCCAGCCAGCTCTTTACTTATGACACAGGCGCACGCTTGGCACTACTTTGTTGATGCACGTGCGGCTACAGCGCACACAATTCAAAAACACAGAAAATATTTTTTTATTTGGTTTGGTGTGTACTTTGCGGGTTACAGCACCCTTTAACAGTCAAGCCAGCTGGCCCAATACTTATGACACAGGCGCACGCTTGGTACTACATTGTTGATGCACGTGCAGTTACTGCGCACACAATTCACAAACACAGAAAATATTTTTTTATTTGGTATGGACTGGAGTGTACTTTGGGGGTTATAGCACCCTTTAACGATCAAGCCAGCCGGCCCTTTACTTATGACACAGACGCACCCTTGGCACTACTTTGTTGATGCAAGTGCGGCTACTGTGCACACAATTCACAAACACAGAAAATATTTTTTTATTTGGTTTGGAGTGTACTTTGGGGGTTACAGCACCCTTTAACAGTCAAGCCAGCCAGCTCTTTACTTATGACACAGGCGCACGCTTGGCACTACTTTGTTGATGCACGTGCGGCTACAGCGCACACAATTCAAAAACACAGAAAATATTTTTTTATTTGGTTTGGAGTGTACTTTGCGGGTAACAGCACCCTTTAACGGTCAAGCCAGCTGGCCCAATACTTATGACACAGTCGCAAGCTTGGTACTACTTTGTTGATGCACGTGCAGCTACTGCGCACACAATTCACAAACACAGAAAATATTTTTTTATTTGGTATGGACTGGAGTGTACTTTGGGGGTTATAGCACCCTTTAACGATCAAGCCAGCCGGCCCTTTCCTTATGACACAGACGCACCCTTTGCACTACTTTGTTGATGCAAGTGCGGCTACTGTGCACACAATTCACAAACACAGAAAATATTTTTTTATTTGGTTTGGAGTGTACTTTGCGGGTTACAGCACCCTTTAACGGTCAAGCCAGCTGGCCCAATACTTATGACACAGGCGCACGCTTGGTACTACTTTGTTGATGCACGTGCAGCTACTGCGCACACAATTCACAAACACAGAAAATATTTTTTTATTTGGTATGGACTGGAGTGTACTTTGGGGGTTATAGCACCCTTTAACGATCAAGCCAGCCGGCCCTTTACTTATGACACAGACGCACCCTTGGCACTACTTTGTTGATGCACGTGCGGCTACTGCGCACACAATTCACAAACACAGAAAATATTTTTTTATTTGGTTTGGTGTGTACCTTGGGGGTTACAGCACCCTTTAATGGTCAAGCAAGCTGGCCCATAACTTATGACACAGGTGCACGCTTGGCACTACTTTATTGATGCACGTGCGACTACTGCGCACACAATTCACAAACACAGAAAATATTTTTTTTTTGGTTTGGAGTGTACTTTGGGGTTACAGCACCCTTTAACGGTCAAGCCAGCCGGCCCTTTACTTCTGACACAGGCGCACGCTTGGCACTACTTTATTGATGCACGTGCGGCTACTGCGCACACAATTCACAAACACAGAAAATATTTTTTATTTATTTTGGACTGGAGTGTACGTTGGGGGTTACAGCACCCTTTAACGGCCAAGCCAGCTGGCCCTTTACTTATGACACAGGCGCACGCTTGGCACTACTTTGTTGATGCACGTGAGGCAACTGCGCTCACAATTCACAAACACAGAAAATATTTTTTTATTTGGTTTGGAGTGTACTTTGCGGGTTACAGCACCCTTTAACGGTCAAGCCAGCTGGCCCAATACTTATGACACAGGCGCACGCTTGGTACTACATTGTTGATGCACGTGCAGTTACTGCGCACACAATTCACAAACACAGAAAATATTTTTTTATTTGGTATGGACTGGAGTGTACTTTGGGGGTTATAGCACCCTTTAACGATCAAGCCAGCCGGCCCTTTACTTATGACACAGACGCACCCTTGGCACTACTTTGTTGATGCAAGTGCGGCTACTGCGCACACAATTCACAAACACAGAAAATATTTTTTTATTTGGTTTGGAGTGTACTTTGGGGGTTACAGCACCCTTTAACAGTCAAGCCAGCCAGCTCTTTACTTATGACACAGGCGCACGCTTTGCACTACTTTGTTGATGCACGTGCGGCTACAGCGCACACAATTCAAAAACACAGAAAATATTTTTTTATTTGGTTTGGAGTGTACTTTGCGGGTAACAGCACCCTTTAACGGTCAAGCCAGCTGGCCCAATACTTATGACACAGGCGCACGCTTGGTACTACTTTGTTGATGCACGTGCAGCTACTGCGCACACAATTCACAAACACAGAAAATATTTTTTTATTTGGTATGGACTGGAGTGTACTTTGGGGGTTATAGCACCCTTTAACGATCAAGCCAGCCGGCCCTTTACTTATGACACAGACGCACCCTTTGCACTACTTTGTTGATGCAAGTGCGGCTACTGTGCACACAATTCACAAACACAGAAAATATTTTTTTATTTGGTTTGGAGTGTACTTTGCGGGTTACAGCACCCTTTAACGGTCAAGCCAGCTGGCCCAATACTTATGACAGAGGCGCACGCTTTGTACTACTTTGTTGATGCACGTGCAGCTACTGCGCACACAATTCACAAACACAGAAAATATTTTTTTATTTGGTATGGACTGGAGTGTACTTTGGGGGTTATAGCACCCTTTAACGATCAAGCCAGCCGGCCCTTTACTTATGACACAGACGCACCCTTGGCACTACTTTGTTGATGCACGTGCGGCTACTGCGCACACAATTCACAAACACAGAAAATATTTTTTTATTTGGTTTGGTGTGTACCTTGGGGGTTACAGCACCCTTTAATGGTCAAGCAAGCTGGCCCATAAATTATGACACAGGTGCACGCTTGGCACTACTTTATTGATGCACGTACGGCTACTGCGCACACAATTCACAAACACAGAAAATATTTTTTTTTTGGTTTGGAGTGTACTTTGGGGTTACAGCACCCTTTAACGGTCAAGCCAGCCGGCCCTTTACTTATGACACAGGCGCACGCTTGGCACTACTTTGTTGATGCACGTGAGGCAACTGCGCTCACAATTCACAAACACAGAAAATATTTTTTTATTTGGTTTGGAGTGTACTTTGGGGGTTACAGCACCCTTTAACAGTCAAGCCAGCTGGCCCTTTACTTATGACACAGACGCACCCTTGGCACTACTTTGTTGATGCACGTGCGGCTACTGCGCACACAATTCACAAACACAGAAAATATTTTTTTATTTGGTTTGGTGTGTACCTTGGGGTTTACAGCACCCTTTAATGGTCAAGCAAGCTGGCCCATAACTTATGACACAGGTGCACGCTTGGCACTACTTTATTGATGCACGTGCGGCTACTGCGCACACAATTCACAAACACAGAAAATATTTTTTTTTTGGTTTGGAGTGTACTTTGGGGGTTACAGCACCCTTTAACAGTCAAGGCAGCCGGCCCTTTACTTATGACACAGACGCACCCTTGGCACTACTTTGTTGATGCACGTGCGGCTACTGCGCACACAATTCACAAACACAGAAAATATTTTTTTATTTGGTTTGGAGTGTACTTTGGGGGTTACAGCACCCTTTAATGGTCAAGCCAGCTGGCCCAATACTTATGACACAGGCGCCCGCTTGGCACTACTTTGTTGATGCACGTGCAGCTACTGCGCACACAATTCACAAACACAGAAAATATTTTTTTATTTGGTATGGACTGGAGTGTACTTTGGGGGTTATAGCACCCTTTAACGATCAAGCCAGCCGGCCCTGTACTTATGACACAGACGCACCCTTGGCACTACTTTGTTGATGCAAGTGCGGCTACTGTGCACACAATTCGCAAACACAGAAAATATTTTTTTATTTGGTTTGGAGTGTACTTTGGGGGTTACAGCACCCTTTAATGGTCAAGCCAGCTGGCCCTTTACTTATGACACAGGCGCACGCTTGGCACTACTTTATTGATGCACGTGCGGCTACTGCGCTCAAAATTCACAAACACAGAAAATATTTTTTTATTTGGTTTGGAGTGTACTTTGGGTGTTACAGCACCCTTTAATGGTCAAGCCAGCCGGCCCTTTACTTATGTCACAGGCGCACGCTTGGCACTACTTTATTGATGCACGTTCAGCTACTGCGCTCACTATTCACAAACACAGAAAATATTTTTTTATTTGGTTTGGAGTGTACTTTGGGTGTTACAGCACCCTTTAAAGGTCTAGCCAGCCGGCCCTTTACTTATGACACAGGCGCACGCTTGGCACTACTTTGTTGATGCACGTGCGGCTACTGCGCACACAATTCACAAACACAGAAAATATTTTTTTATTTGGTTTGGAGTGTACTTTGGGGGTTACAGCACCCTTTAACGGTCAAGCCAGCTGGCCCTTTACTTATGACACAGGTGCACGCTTGGCACTACTTTGTTGATGAACATGAGGCTACAGCGCACACAATTCAAAAACACAGAAAATATTTTTTTATTTGGTTTGGAGTGTACTTTGGGGGTTACAGCACCCTTTAACGGTCAAGTCAGCCGGCCCAATAATGACACAGGCGCACGCTTGGCACTACTTTATTGATGCACGTGCGGCTACTGCGCACAGAATTCACAAACACAGAAAATATTTTTTATTTATTTTGGACTGGCGTGTACTTTGGGGGTTACAGAACCCTTTAACGGTCAAGCCAGCCGACCCTTTACTTTTGACACAGGCGCACACTTGGCATTACTTTGTTGATGCACGTGCGGCGACTGCGCACACAATTCACAAACACAGAAAATATTTTTTTATTTGGTTTGGAGTGTACTTTGGGGGTTACAGCACCCTTTAATGGTCAAGCCAGCCGGCCCTTTTCTTCTGACACAGGCGCACGCTTGGCACTACTTTATTGATGCACTTGAGGCTACTGCGCACAAAATTCACAAACACAGAAAATATTTTTTTATTTTGTTTGGACTGGAGTGAACTTTGGAGGTTATAGCACCCTTTAATGGTCAAGCCAGCCGGCCCTTTACTTATGACACAGGCGCACGCTTGGCACTACTTTGTTGATGCAAGTGCGGCTACAGCGCACACAATTCACAAACACAGAAAATATTTTTTTATTTGGTTTGGAGTGTACTTTGGGGGTTACAGCACTCTTTCACGGTCAAGCCAGCCAGCTCTTTACTTATGACACAGGCGCACGCTTGGCACTACTTTGTTGATGCACGTGCAGCTACTGCGCACACAATTCACAAACACAGAAAATATTTTTTTAATTTGGTATGGACTGGAGTGTACTTTGGGGGTTAAAGCACCCTTTAACGATCAAGCCAGCGGGCCCTTTACTTATGACACAGACGCACCCTTTGCACTACTTTGTTGATGCACGTGCGGCTACTGCGCACACAATTCACGAACACAGTAAATAATTTTTTATTTGGTCTGGAGTGTACTTTGGGGGTACAGCACCCTTTAATGGTCAAGCCAGCCGGCCCTTTACTTATGACACAGGCGCATGCTTGGCATTACTTTGTTGATGCACGTGCGCAACTGCGCACACAATTCACAAACACAGAAAAAAAATTTTTATTTGGTTTGGAGTGTACTTTGGGGGTTACAGCACCCTTTAACAGTCAAGCCAGCCAGCTCTTTACTTATGACACAGGCGCACGCTTGGCACTACTTTGTTGATGCACGTGCGGCTACAGCGCACACAATTCAAAAACACAGAAAATATTTTTTTATTTGGTTTGGAGTGTACTTTGTGGGTTACAGCACCCTTTAACGGTCAAGCCAGCTGGCCCAATACTTATGACACAGGCGCACGCTTGGTACTACATTGTTGATGCACGTGCAGTTACTGCGCACACAATTCACAAACACAGAAAATATTTTTTTATTTGGTATGGACTGGAGTGTACTTTGGGGGTTATAGCACCCTTTAACGATCAAGCCAGCCGGCCCTTTACTTATGACACAGACGCACCCTTGGCACTACTTTGTTGATGCAAGTGCGGCTACTGTGCACACAATTCACAAACACAGGAAATATTTTTTTATTTGGTTTGGAGTGTACTTTGGGGGTTACAGCACCCTTTAACAGTCAAGCCAGCCAGCTCTTTACTTATGACACAGGCGCACGCTTGGCACTACTTTGTTGATGCACGTGCGGCTACAGCGCACACAATTCAAAAACACAGAAAATATTTTTTTATTTGGTTTGGAGTGTACTTTGCGGGTAACAGCACCCTTTAACGGTCAAGCCAGCTGGCCCAATACTTATGACACAGGCGCACGCTTGGTACTACTTTGTTGATGCACGTGCAGCTACTGCGCACACAATTCAAAAACACAGAAAATATTTTTTTATTTGGTATGGACTGGAGTGTACTTTGGGGGTTATAGCACCCTTTAACGATCAAGCCAGCCGGCCCTTTACTTATGACACAGACGCACCCTTTGCACTACTTTGTTGATGCAAGTGCGGCTACTGTGCACACAATTCACAAACACAGAAAATATTTTTTTATTTGGTTTGGAGTGTACTTTGTGGGTTACAGCACCCTTTAACGGTCAAGCCAGCTGGCCCAATACTTAAGACACAGGCGCACGCTTGGAACTACTTTGTTGATGCACGTGCAGCTACTGCGCACACAATTCACAAACACAGAAAATATTTTTTTATTTGGTATGGACTGGAGTGTACTTTGGGGGTTATAGCACCCTTTAACGATCAAGCCAGCCGGCCCTTTACTTATGACACAGACGCACCCTTGGCACTACTTTGTTGATGCACGTGCGGCTACTGCGCACACAATTCACAAACACAGAAAATATTTTTTTATTTGGTTTGGTGTGTACCTTGGGGGTTACAGCACCCTTTAATGGTCAAGCAAGCTGGCCCATAACTTATGACACAGGTGCACGCTTGGCACTACTTTATTGATGCACGTGCGGCTACTGCGCACACAATTCACAAACACAGAAAATATTTTTTTTTTGGTTTGGAGTGTACTTTGGGGTTACAGCACCCTTTAACGGTCAAGCCAGCTGGCCCTTTACTTCTGACACAGGCGCACGCTTGGCACTACTTTATTGATGCACGTGCGGCTACTGCGCACACAATTCACAAACACAGAAAATATTTTTTATTTATTTTGGACTGGAGTGTACATTGGGGGTTACAGCACCCTTTAACGGCCAAGCCAGCTGGCCCTTTACTTATGACACAGGCGCACGCTTGGCACTACTTTGTTGATGCACGTGAGGCAACTGCGCTCACAATTCACAAACACAGAAAATATTTTTTTATTTGGTTTGGAGTGTACTTTGGGGGTTACAGCACCCTTTAACAGTCAAGCCAGCCGGCCCTTTACTTATGACACAGACGCACCCTTGGCACTACTTTGTTGATGCACGTGCGGCTACTGCGCACACAATTCACAAACACAGAAAATATTTTTTTATTTGGTTTGGTGTGTACCTTGGGGGTTACAGCACCCTTTAATGGTCAAGCAAGCTGGCCCATAACTTATGACACAGGTGCACGCTTGGCACTACTTTATTGATGCACGTGCGGCTACTGCGCACACAATTCACAAACACAGAAAATATTTTTTTTTTGGTTTGGAGTGTACTTTGGGGGTTACAGCACCCTTTAACAGTCAAGGCAGCCGGCCCTTTACTTATGACACAGACGCACCCTTGGCACTACTTTGTTGATGCACGTGCGGCTACTGCGCACACAATTCACAAACACAGAAAATATTTTTTTATTTGGTTTGTAGTGTACTTTGGGGGTTACAGCACCCTTTAATGGTCAAGCCAGCTGGCCCAATACTTATGACACAGGCGCCCGCTTGGCACTACTTTGTTGATGCACGTGCAGCTACTGCGCACACAATTCACAATCACAGAAAATATTTTTTTATTTGGTATGGACTGGAGTGTACTTTGGGGGTTATAGCACCCTTTAACGATCAAGCCAGCCGGCCCTGTACTTATGACACAGACGCACCCTTGGCACTACTTTGTTGATGCAAGTGCGGCTACTGTGCACACAATTCACAAACACAGAAAATATTTTTTTATTTGGTTTGGAGTGTACTTTGGGGGTTACAGCACCCTTTAATGGTCAAGCCAGCCGGCCCTTTACTTATGTCACAGGCGCACGCTTGGCACTACTTTATTGATGCACGTGCGGCTACTGCGCACACAATTCACAAACACAGAAAAAAAATTTTTATTTGGTTTGGTGTGTACCTTGGGGGTTACAGCACCCTTTAACAGTCAAGCCAGCCGGCCCTTTACTTATGACACAGGCGCACGCTTGGCATTACTTTGTTGATGCACGTGCGGCTACTGCGCACACAATTCACGAACACAGAAAATATTTTTTTATTTGGTTTGGAGTGTACTTTGGGGGTTACAGCACCCTTTAACCGTCAAGCCAGCCGGACCTTTATTTATGACACAGGCACACGCTTGGCACTACTTTGTTGATGCACGTGCGGCTACTGCGCACACAATTCACAAACACAGAAAATATTTTTTTATTTATTTTGGACTGGAGTGTACTTTGGGGGTTACAGCACCCTTTAACGGTCAAGCCAGCCTGCCCTTTACTTATGACACAGGCGCACGCTTGGCACTACTTTGTTGATGCACGTGCGGCTACTGCGCACACATTTCACAAAAACAGAAATTAGTTTTTTATTTGGTTTGGAGTGTACTTTGAGGGTTACAGCACCCTTTAATGGTCAAGCCAGCAGGCCCTTTACTTCTGACACAGGCGCACGCTTGGCACTACTTTATTGATGCACTTGAGGCTACTGCGCACACAATTCACAAACACAGAAAATATTTTTTTATTTGGTTTTTAGTGTTCTTTGGGGGTTACAGCACCCTTTAACGGTCAAGCCAGCCAGCTCTTTACTTATGACACAGGCGCACACTTGGCACTACTTTGTTGATGCACGTGCGGCTACTGCGCACACAATTCACAAACACAGAAAATATTTTTTTAATTTGGTTTGGAGTGTACTTTGGGGGTTACAGCACCCTTTAGTTGTCAAGCCAGCCAGCCCTTTACTTATGACGCAGGCGCACGCTTGGCACTACTTTATTGATGCACGTGCGGCTACTGCGCTCACAATTCACAAACACAGAAAATATTTTTTTATTTGGTTTGGAGTGTACTTTGGGTGTTACAGCACCCTTTAATGGTCAAGCCAGCCGGCCCTTTACTTATGTCACAGGCGCACGCTTGGCACTACTTTATTGATGCACGTGCAGCTACTGCGCTCACTATTCACAAACACAGAAAATATTTTTTTATTTGGTTTGTAGTGTACTTTGGGTGTTACAGCACCCTTTAAAAGTCTAGCGAGCCGGCCCTTTACTTATGGCATAGGCGCACGCTTGGCACTACTTTGTTTTGCACGTGCGGCTACTGCGCACACAATTCACAAACACAGAAAATATTTTTTTATTTGGTTTGGAGTGTACTTTGGGTGTTTCAGCACCCTTTAAAGGTATAGCCAGCCGGCCCTTTACTTATGACACAGGCGCACGCTTGGCACTACTTTGTTGATGCACGTGCGGCTACTGCGCACACAATTCACAAACACAGAAAATATTTTTTTATTTGGTTTGGAGTGTACTTTGGGTGTTACAGCACCCTTTAAAGGTCTAGCCAGCCGGCCCTTTACTTATGGCATAGGCGCACGCTTGGCACTACTTTGTTTTGCACGTGCGGCTACTGCGCACACAATTCACAAACACAGAAAATATTTTTTTATTTGGTTTGGAGTGTACTTTGGGGGTTACAGCACCCTTTACGGTCAAGCCAGCTGGCCCTTTACTTATGACACAGGTGCACGCTTGGCACTACTTTGTTGATGAACATGAGGCTACAGCGCACACAATTCAAAAACACAGAAAATATTTTTTTATTTGGTTTGGAGTGTACTTTGGGGGTTACAGCACCCTTTAACGGTCAAGTCAGCCGGCCCAATACTTTTGACACAGGTGCACGCTTGGCACTACTTTATTGATGCACGTGCGGCTACTGCGCACACAATTCACAAACCCAGAAAATATTTTTTATTTATTTTGGACTGGCGTGTACTTTGGGCGTTACAGCACCCTTTAACGGTCAAGCCAGCTGACCCTTTACTTTTGACACAGGCGCACACTTGGCATTACTTTGTTGATGCACGTGCGGCGACTGCGCACACAATTCACAAACACAGAAAATATTTTTTTATTTGGTTTGGAGTGTACTTTGGTGGTTACAGCACCCTTTAACGGTCAAGCCAGCCAGCTCTTTACTTATGACACAGGCGCACGCTTGGCACTACTTAGTTGATGCACGTGCAGCTACTGCGCACACAATTCACAAACACAGAAAATATTTTTTTATTTGGTATGGACTGGAGTGTACTTTGGGGGTTAAAGCACCCTTTAACCATCAAGCCAGCGGGCCCTTTACTTATGACACAGACGCACCCTTTGCACTACTTTGTTGATGCAAGTGCGGCTACTGTGCACACAATTCACAAACACAGAAAATATTTTTTTATTTGGTTTGGAATGTACTTTGGGGGTTACAGCACCCTTTAATGGTCAAGCCAGCCGGCCCTTTATTATGTCACAGGCGCACGATTGGCACTATTTTGTTGATGCACGTGCGGCTACTGCGCTCACAATTCACAAACACAGAAAATATTTTTTTATTTGGTTTGGAGTGTACTTTGGGGGATACAGCACCCTTTAACGGTCAAGCCACCGGCCCTTTACTTATGACACAGGCGCACGCTTGGCATTACTTTGTTGATGCACGTGCGGCTACTGCGCTCACAATTCACAAACACAGAAAATATTTTTTTATTTGGTTTGGAGTGTACTTTTGGGGTTACAGCACCCTTTAACGGTCAAGCCAGCCGGCCCTTTACTTATGACACAGGCGCACGCTTGGCACTACTTTATTGATGCACGTGCGGCTACTGCGCTCACAATTCACAAACACAGAAAATATTTTTTTATTTGGTTTTTAGTGTTCTTTGGGGGTTACAGCACCCTTTAACGGTCAAGCCAGCCAGCTCTTTACTTATGACACAGGCGCACACTTGGCACTACTTTGTTGATGCACGTGCTGCTACAGCGCACACAATTCAAAAACACAGAAAATATTTTTTTAGTTGGTTTGGAGTGTACTTTGGGGGTTACAGCACCCTTTAACGGTCAAGCCAGCCTGCCCTTTACTTGTGACACAGGCGCACGCTTGGCATGACTTTGTTGATGCACGTGCGGCTACTGCGCACACAATTCACGAACACAGTAAATAATTTTTTATTTGGTCTGGAGTGTACTTTGGGGGTACAGCACCCTTTAATTTTCAAGCCAGCCGGCCCTTTACTTATGACACAGGCGCATGCTTGGCATTACTTTGTTGATGCACGTGCGCAACTGCGCACACAATTCACAAACACAGAAAAAAATTTTTTATTTGGTTTGGAGTGTACTTTGGGGGTTACAGCACCCTTTAACAGTCAAGCCAGCCAGCTCTTTACTTATGACACAGGCGCACGCTTGGCACTACTTTGTTGATGCACGTGCGGCTACAGCGCACACAATTCAAAAACACAGAAAATATTTTTTTATTTGGTTTGGAGTGTACTTTGTGGGTTACAGCACCCTTTAACGGTCAAGCCAGCTGGCCCAATACTTATGACACAGGCGCACGCTTGGTACTACATTGTTGATGCACGTGCAGTTACTGCGCACACAATTCACAAACACAGAAAATATTTTTTTATTTGGTATGGACTGGAGTGTACTTTGGGGGTTATAGCACCCTTTAACGATCAAGCCAGCCGGCCCTTTACTTATGACACAGACGCACCCTTGGCACTACTTTGTTGATGCAAGTGCGGCTACTGTGCACACAATTCACAAACACAGAAAATATTTTTTTATTTGGTTTGGAGTGTACTTTGGGGGTTACAGCACCCTTTAACAGTCAAGCCAGCCAGCTCTTTACTTATGACACAGGCGCACGCTTGGCACTACTTTGTTGATGCACGTGCGGCTACAGCGCACACAATTCAAAAACACAGAAAATATTTTTTTATTTGGTTTGGAGTGTACTTTGCGGGTAACAGCACCCTTTAACGGTCAAGCCAGCTTGCCCAATACTTATGACACAGGCGCACGCTTGGTACTACTTTGTTGATGCACGTGCAGCTACTGCGCACACAATTCACAAACACAGAAAATATTTTTTTATTTGGTATGGACTGGAGTGTACTTTGGGGGTTATAGCACCCTTTAACGATCAAGCCAGCCGGCCCTTTACTTATGACACAGACGCACCCTTTGCACTACTTTGTTGATGCAAGTGCGCCTACTGTGCACACAATTCACAAACACAGAAAATATTTTTTTATTTGGTTTGGAGTGTACTTTGCGGGTTACAGCACCCTTTAACGGTCAAGCCAGCTGGCCCAATACTTATGACACAGGCGCACGCTTGGAACTACTTTGTTGATGCACGTGCAGCTACTGCGCACACAATTCACAAACACAGAAAATATTTTTTTATTTGGTATGGACTGGAGTGTACTTTGGGGGTTATAGCACCCTTTAACGATCAAGCCAGCCAGCCCTTTACTTATGACACAGACGCACCCTTGGCACTACTTTGTTGATGCACGTGCGGCTACTGCGCACACAATTCACAAACACAGAAAATATTTTTTTATTTGGTTTGGTGTGTACCTTGGGGGTTACAGCACCCTTTAATGGTCAAGCAAGCTGGCCCATAACTTATGACACAGGTGCACGCTTGGCACTACTTTATTGATGCACGTGCGGCTACTGCGCACACAATTCACAAACCCAGAAAATATTTTTTATTTATTTTGGACTGGCGTGTACTTTGGGCGTTACAGCACCCTTTAACGGTCAAGCCAGCTGACCCTTTACTTTTGACACAGGCGCACACTTGGCATTACTTTGTTGATGCAAGTGCGGCGACTGCGCACACAATTCACAAACACAGAAAATATTTTTTTATTTGGTTTGGAGTGTACTTTGGGGGTTACAGCACCCTTTAATGGTCAAGCCAGCCTGCCCTTTTCTTCTGACACAGGCGCACGCTTGGCACTACTTTATTGATGCACTTGAGGCTACTGCGCACACAATTCACAAACACAGAAAAAATTTTTTTATTTGGTTTGGAGTGTACTTTGGGGGTTATAGCACCCTTTAACAGTCAAGCCAGCCGGCCCTTTACTTATGACACAGGCGCACGCTTGGCACTACTTTGTTGATGCACGTGCGGCTACAGCGCACACAATTCAAAAACACAGAAAATATTTTTTTATTTGGTTTGGAGTGTACTTTGGGGGTTACAGCACCCTTTAACGGTCAAGCCAGCTGGCCCAATACTTATGACACAGGCGCACGCTTGGAACTACTTTGTTGATGCACGAGCAGCTACTGCGCACACAAATCACAAACACAGAAAATATTTTTTTATTTGGTATGGACTGGAGTGTACTTTGGGGGTTATAGCACCCTTTAACGATCAAGCCAGCGGGCCCTTTACTTATGACACAGACGCACCCTTTGCACTACTTTGTTGATGCAAGTGCGGCTACTGTGCACACAATTCACAAACACAGAAAATATTTCTTTTTTTGGTTTGGAGTGTACTTTGGGGGTTACAGCACCCTTTAATGGTCAAGCCAGCCGGCCCTTTACTTATGTCACAGGCGCACGCTTGGCACTACTTTGTTGATGCACGTGCGGCTAATGCGCTCACAATTCACAAACACAGAAAATATTTTTTTATTTGGTTTGGAGTGTACTTTGGGGGATACAGCACCCTTTAACGGTCAAGCCAGCCGGCCCTTTACTTATGACACAGGCGCACGCTTGGCATTACTTTGTTGATGCACGTGCGGCTACTGCGCTCACAATTCACAAACACAGAAAATATTTTTTTATTTGGTTTGGAGTGTACTTTTGGGGTTACAGCACCCTTTAACGGTCAAGCCAGCCGGCCCTTTACTTCTGACACAGGCGCACGCTTGGCACTACTTTGTTGATGCACGTGCTGCTACAGCGCACACAATTCAAAAACACAGTAAATAATTTTTTATTTGGTATGGACTGGAGTGTACTTTGGGGGTTATAGCACCCTTTAACGATCAAACCAGCCGGCCCTTTACTTATGACACAGACGCACCCTTGGCACTACATTGTTGATGTAAGTGCGGCTACTGTGCACACAATTCACAAACACAGAAAATATTTTTTTATTTGGTTTGGAGTGTACTTTGGGGTTACAGCACCCTTTAATGGTCAAGCCAGCCGGCCTTTAACTTCTGACACAGGCGCACGCTTGGCACTACTTTATTGATGCACGTGCGGCTACTGCGCACACAATTCACAAACACAGAAAATATTTTTTATTTATTTTGGACTGGAGTGTACGTTGGGGGTTACAGCACCCTTTAACGGTCAAGCCAGCTGGCCCTTTACTTATGACACAGGCGCACGCTTGGCACTACTTTGTTGATGCACGTGAGGCAACTGCGCTCACAATTCACAAACACAGAAAATATTTTTTTATTTGGTTTGGAGTGTACTTTGGGGGTTACAGCACCCTTTAGTTGTCAAGCCAGCCAGCCCTTTACTTATGACGCAGGCGCACGCTTGGCACTACTTTGTTGATGCTCGTGCGGCTACTGCGCTCACAATTCACAAACACAGAAAATATTTTTTTATTTGGTTTGGAGTGTACTTTGGGTGTTACAGCACCCTTTAATGGTCAAGCCAGCCGGCCCTTTACTTATGTCACAGGCGCACGCTTGGCACTACTTTATTGATGCACGTGCAGCTACTGCGCTCACTATTCACAAACACAGAAAATATTTTTTTATTTGGTTTGTAGTGTACTTTGGGTGTTACAGCACCCTTTAAAAGTCTAGCGAGCCGGCCCTTTACTTATGGCATAGGCGCACGCTTGGCACTACTTTGTTTTGCACGTGCGGCTACTGCGCACACAATTCACAAACACAGAAAATATTTTTTTATTTGGTTTGGAGTGTACTTTGGGTGTTTCAGCACCCTTTAAAGGTATAGCCAGCCGGCCCTTTACTTATGACACAGGCGCACGCTTGGCACTACTTTGTTGATGCACGTGCGGCTACTGCGCACACAATTCACAAACACAGAAAATATTTTTTTATTTGGTTTGGAGTGTACTTTGGGTGTTACAGCACCCTTTAAAGGTCTAGCCAGCCGGCCCTTTACTTATGGCATAGGCGCACGCTTGGCACTACTTTGTTTTGCACGTGCGGCTACTGCGCACACAATTCACAAACACAGAAAATATTTTTTTATTTGGTTTGGAGTGTACTTTGGGGGTTACAGCACCCTTTACGGTCAAGCCAGCTGGCCCTTTACTTATGACACAGGTGCACGCTTGGCACTACTTTGTTGATGAACATGAGGCTACAGCGCACACAATTCAAAAACACAGAAAATATTTTTTTATTTGGTTTGGAGTGTACTTTGGGGGTTACAGCACCCTTTAACGGTCAAGTCAGCCGGCCCAATACTTTTGACACAGGTGCACGCTTGGCACTACTTTATTGATGCACGTGCGGCTACTGCGCACACAATTCACAAACCCAGAAAATATTTTTTATTTATTTTGGACTGGCGTGTACTTTGGGCGTTACAGCACCCTTTAACGGTCAAGCCAGCTGACCCTTTACTTTTGACACAGGCGCACACTTGGCATTACTTTGTTGATGCACGTGCGGCGACTGCGCACACAATTCACAAACACAGAAAATATTTTTTTATTTGGTTTGGAGTGTACTTTGGTGGTTACAGCACCCTTTAACGGTCAAGCCAGCCAGCTCTTTACTTATGACACAGGCGCACGCTTGGCACTACTTAGTTGATGCACGTGCAGCTACTGCGCACACAATTCACAAACACAGAAAATATTTTTTTATTTGGTATGGACTGGAGTGTACTTTGGGGGTTAAAGCACCCTTTAACCATCAAGCCAGCGGGCCCTTTACTTATGACACAGACGCACCCTTTGCACTACTTTTTGATGCAAGTGCGGCTACTGTGCACACAATTCACAAACACAGAAAATATTTTTTTATTTGGTTTGGAATGTACTTTGGGGGTTACAGCACCCTTTAATGGTCAAGCCAGCCGGCCCTTTATTATGTCACAGGCGCACGATTGGCACTATTTTGTTGATGCACGTGCGGCTACTGCGCTCACAATTCACAAACACAGAAAATATTTTTTTATTTGGTTTGGAGTGTACTTTGGGGGATACAGCACCCTTTAACGGTCAAGCCACCGGCCCTTTACTTATGACACAGGCTCACGCTTGGCATTACTTTGTTGATGCACGTGCGGCTACTGCGCTCACAATTCACAAACACAGAAAATATTTTTTTATTTGGTTTGGAGTGTACTTTTGGGGTTACAGCACCCTTTAACGGTCAAGCCAGCCGGCCCTTTACTTATGACACAGGCGCACGCTTGGCACTACTTTATTGATGCACGTGCGGCTACTGCGCTCACAATTCACAAACACAGAAAATATTTTTTTATTTGGTTTTTAGTGTTCTTTGGGGGTTACAGCACCCTTTAACGGTCAAGCCAGCCAGCTCTTTACTTATGACACAGGCGCACACTTGGCACTACTTTGTTGATGCACGTGCTGCTACAGCGCACACAATTCAAAAACACAGAAAATATTTTTTTAGTTGGTTTGGAGTGTACTTTGGGGGTTACAGCACCCTTTAACGGTCAAGCCAGCCTGCCCTTTACTTGTGACACAGGCGCACGCTTGGCATGACTTTGTTGATGCACGTGCGGCTACTGCGCACACAATTCACGAACACAGTAAATAATTTTTTATTTGGTCTGGAGTGTACTTTGGGGGTACAGCACCCTTTAATTTTCAAGCCAGCCGGCCCTTTACTTATGACACAGGCGCATGCTTGGCATTACTTTGTTGATGCACGTGCGCAACTGCGCACACAATTCACAAACACAGAAAAAAATTTTTTATTTGGTTTGGAGTGTACTTTGGGGGTTACAGCACCCTTTAACAGTCAAGCCAGCCAGCTCTTTACTTATGACACAGGCGCACGCTTGGCACTACTTTGTTGATGCACGTGCGGCTACAGCGCACACAATTCAAAAACACAGAAAATATTTTTTTATTTGGTTTGGAGTGTACTTTGTGGGTTACAGCACCCTTTAACGGTCAAGCCAGCTGGCCCAATACTTATGACACAGGCGCACGCTTGGTACTACATTGTTGATGCACGTGCAGTTACTGCGCACACAATTCACAAACACAGAAAATATTTTTTTATTTGGTATGGACTGGAGTGTACTTTGGGGGTTATAGCACCCTTTAACGATCAAGCCAGCCGGCCCTTTACTTATGACACAGACGCACCCTTGGCACTACTTTGTTGATGCAAGTGCGGCTACTGTGCACACAATTCACAAACACAGAAAATATTTTTTTATTTGGTTTGGAGTGTACTTTGGGGGTTACAGCACCCTTTAACAGTCAAGCCAGCCAGCTCTTTACTTATGACACAGGCGCACGCTTGGCACTACTTTGTTGATGCACGTGCGGCTACAGCGCACACAATTCAAAAACACAGAAAATATTTTTTTATTTGGTTTGGAGTGTACTTTGCGGGTAACAGCACCCTTTAACGGTCAAGCCAGCTTGCCCAATACTTATGACACAGGCGCACGCTTGGTACTACTTTGTTGATGCACGTGCAGCTACTGCGCACACAATTCACAAACACAGAAAATATTTTTTTATTTGGTATGGACTGGAGTGTACTTTGGGGGTTATAGCACCCTTTAACGATCAAGCCAGCCGGCCCTTTACTTATGACACAGACGCACCCTTTGCACTACTTTGTTGATGCAAGTGCGCCTACTGTGCACACAATTCACAAACACAGAAAATATTTTTTTATTTGGTTTGGAGTGTACTTTGCGGGTTACAGCACCCTTTAACGGTCAAGCCAGCTGGCCCAATACTTATGACACAGGCGCACGCTTGGAACTACTTTGTTGATGCACGTGCAGCTACTGCGCACACAATTCACAAACACAGAAAATATTTTTTTATTTGGTATGGACTGGAGTGTACTTTGGGGGTTATAGCACCCTTTAACGATCAAGCCAGCCAGCCCTTTACTTATGACACAGACGCACCCTTGGCACTACTTTGTTGATGCACGTGCGGCTACTGCGCACACAATTCACAAACACAGAAAATATTTTTTTATTTGGTTTGGTGTGTACCTTGGGGGTTACAGCACCCTTTAATGGTCAAGCAAGCTGGCCCATAACTTATGACACAGGTGCACGCTTGGCACTACTTTATTGATGCACGTGCGGCTACTGCGCACACAATTCACAAACCCAGAAAATATTTTTTATTTATTTTGGACTGGCGTGTACTTTGGGCGTTACAGCACCCTTTAACGGTCAAGCCAGCTGACCCTTTACTTTTGACACAGGCGCACACTTGGCATTACTTTGTTGATGCAAGTGCGACGACTGCGCACACAATTCACAAACACAGAAAATATTTTTTTATTTGGTTTGGAGTGTACTTTGGGGGTTACAGCACCCTTTAATGGTCAAGCCAGCCTGCCCTTTTCTTCTGACACAGGCGCACGCTTGGCACTACTTTATTGATGCACTTGAGGCTACTGCGCACACAATTCACAAACACAGAAAAAATTTTTTTATTTGGTTTGGAGTGTACTTTGGGGGTTATAGCACCCTTTAACAGTCAAGCCAGCCGGCCCTTTACTTATGACACAGGCGCACGCTTGGCACTACTTTGTTGATGCACGTGCGGCTACAGCGCACACAATTCAAAAACACAGAAAATATTTTTTTATTTGGTTTGGAGTGTACTTTGGGGGTTACAGCACCCTTTAACGGTCAAGCCAGCTGGCCCAATACTTATGACACAGGCGCACGCTTGGAACTACTTTGTTGATGCACGAGCAGCTACTGCGCACACAAATCACAAACACAGAAAATATTTTTTTATTTGGTATGGACTGGAGTGTACTTTGGGGGTTATAGCACCCTTTAACGATCAAGCCAGCGGGCCCTTTACTTATGACACAGACGCACCCTTTGCACTACTTTGTTGATGCAAGTGCGGCTACTGTGCACACAATTCACAAACACAGAAAATATTTCTTTTTTTGGTTTGGAGTGTACTTTGGGGGTTACAGCATACCGGTCAAGCCAGCCGGCCCTTTACTTCTGACACAGGCGCACGCTTGGCACTACTTTGTTGATGCACGTGCTGCTACAGCGCATACAATTCAAAAACACAGTAAATAATTTTTTATTTGGTATGGACTGGAGTGTACTTTGGGGGTTATAGCACCCTTTAACGATCAAACCAGCCGGCCCTTTACTTATGACACAGACGCACCCTTGGCACTACATTGTTGATGTAAGTGCGGCTACTGTGCACACAATTCACAAACACAGAAAATATTTTTTTATTTGGTTTGGAGTGTACTTTGGGGTTACAGCACCCTTTAATGGTCAAGCCAGCCGGCCTTTAACTTCTGACACAGGCGCACGCTTGGCACTACTTTATTGATGCACGTGCAGCTACTGCACACACAATTCACAAACACAGAAAATATTTTTTATTTATTTTGGACTGGAGTGTACATTGGGGGTTACAGCACCCTTTAACGGTCAAGCCAGCTGGCCCTTTACTTATGACACAGGCGCACGCTTGGCACTACTTTGTTGATGCACGTGAGGCAACTGCGCTCACAATTCACAAACACAGAAAATATTTTTTTATTTGGTTTGGAGTGTACTTTTTGGGTTACAGCACCCTTTAACAGTCAAGCCAGCCGGCCCTTTACTTATGACACAGGCGCACGCTTGGCACTACTTTATTGATGCACGTGCGGCTACTGCGCTCACAATTCACAAACACAGAAAATATTTTTTTATTTGGTTTGGAGTGTACTTTGGGGGTTACAGCACACTTTAACGGTCAAGCCAGCCAGCTCTTTACTTATGACACAGGCGCACGCTTGGCACTACTTTGTTGATGCAAGTGCGGCTACTGTGCACACAATTCACAAACACAGAAAATATTTTTTTATTTGGTTTGGAGTGTACTTTGGGGGTTACAGCACCCTTTAATGGTCAAGCCAGCCGGCCCTTTACTTATGTCACAGGCGCACGCTTGGCACTACTTTGTTACTGCACGTGCGGCTACTGCGCACACAATTCACAAACACAGAAAATATTTTTTTATTTGGTTTGGTGTGTACCTTGGGGGTTACAGCACCCTTTAATGGTCAAGCAACCTGGCCCATAACTTATGACACAGGTGCACGCTTGGCACTACTTTATTGATGCACGTGCGGCTACTGCGCACACAATTTACAAACACAGAAAATATTTTTTATTTATTTTGGACTGGAGTGTACTTTGGGGGTTACAGCACCCTTTAACGGTCAAGCCAGCTGGCCCTTTACTTATGACACAGGCGCACGCTTGGCACTACTTTTTTGATGCACGTGAGGCAACTGCGCTCACAATTCACAAACACAGAAAATATTTTTTTATTTGGTTTGGAGTGTACTTTGGGGGTTACAGCACCCTTTAACAGTCAAGCCAGCCGGCCCTTTACTTATGACACAGGCGCACGCTTGGCACTACTTTATTGATGCACGTGCGGCTACTGCGCTCACAATTCACAAACACAGAAAATATTTTTTTATTTGGTATGGACTGGAGTGTACTTTGGGGGTTATAGCACCCTTTAACGATCAAGCCAGCCGGCCCTTTACTTATGACACAGACGCACCCTTGGCACTACTTTGTTGATGCAAGTGCGGCTACTGTGCACACAATTCACAAACACAGAAAATATTTTTTTATTTGGTTTGGAGTGTACTTTGGGGGTTACAGCACCCTATAACAGTCAAGCCAGCCAGCTCTTTACTTATGACACAGGCGCACGCTTGGCACTACTTTGTTGATGCACGTGCGGCTACAGCGCACACAATTCAAAAACACAGAAAATATTTTTTTATTTGGTTTGGAGTGTACTTTGCGGGTAACAGCACCCTTTAACGGTCAAGCCAGCTGGCCCAATACTTATGACACAGGCGCACGCTTGGTACTACTTTGTTGATGCACGTGCAGCTACTGCGCACACAATTCACAAACACAGAAAATATTTTTTTATTTGGTATGGACTGGAGTGTACTTTGGGGGTTATAGCACCCTTTAATGATCAAGCCAGCCGGCCCTTTACTTATGACACAGACGCACCCTTGGCACTACTTTGTTGATGCAAGTGCGGCTACTGTGCACACAATTCACAAACACAGAAAATATTTTTTTATTTGGTTTGGAGTGTACTTTGCGGGTTACAGCACACTTTAACGGTCAAGCCAGCTGGCCCAATACTTATGACACAGGCGCACGCTTGGTACTACTTTGTTGATGCACGTTCAGCTACTGCGCACACAATTCACAAACACAGAAAATATTTTTTTATTTGGTATGGACTGGAGTGTACTTTGGGGGTTATAGCACCCTTTAATGATCAAGCCAGCCGGCCCTTTACTTATGACACAGATGCACCCTTGGCACTACTTTGTTGATGCACGTGCGGCTACTGCGCACAAAATTCACAAACACAGAAAATATTTTTTTATTTGGTTTGGTGTGTACCTTGGGGGTTACAGCACCCTTTAATGGTCAAGCAAGCTGGCCCATAACTTATGACACAGGTGCACGCTTGGCACTACTTTATTGATGCACGTGCGGCTACTGCGCACACAATTCACAAACACAGAAAATATTTTTTTTTTGGTTTGGAGTGTACTTTGGGGTTACAGCACCCTTTAACGGTCAAGCCAGCCAGCCCTTTACTTCTGACACAGGCGCACGCTTGGCACTACTTTATTGATGCACGTGCGGCTACTGCGCACACAATTCACAAACACAGAAAATATTTTTTATTTATTTTGGACTGGAGTGTACATTGGGGGTTACAGCACCCTTTAACGGCCAAGCCAGCTGGCCCTTTACTTATGACACAGGCGCACGCTTGGCACTACTTTGTTGATGCACGTGAGGCAACTGCGCTCACAATTCACAAACACAGAAAATATTTTTTTATTTGGTTTGGAGTGTACTTTGGGGGTTACAGCACCCTTTAACAGTCAAGCCAGCCGGCCCTTTACTTATGACACAGACGCACCCTTGGCACTACTTTGTTGATGCACGTGCGGCTACTGCGCACACAATTCACAAACACAGAAAATATTTTTTTATTTGTTTTATTGTGTACCTTGGGGGTTACAGCACCCTTTAATGGTCAAGCAAGCTGGCCCATAACTAATGACACAGGTGCACGCTTGGCACTACTTTATTGATGCACGTGCGGCTAATACGCACACAATTCACAAACACAGAAAAATTTTTTTTTTTGGTTTGGAGTGTACTTTGGGGGTTACAGCACCCTTTAACAGTCAAGCCAGCCGGCCCTTTACTTATGACACATACGCACCCTTGGCACTACTTTGTTGATGCACGTGCGGCTACTGCACACACAATTCACAAACATAGAAAATATTTTTTTATTTGGTTTGGAGTGTACTTTGGGGGTTACAGCACCCTTTAATGGTCAAGCCAGCTGGCCCAATACTTATGACACAGGCGCACGCTTGGCACTACTTTGTTGATGCAAGTGCAGCTACTGCGCACACAATTCACAAACACAGAAAATATTTTTTTATTTGGTATGGACTGGAGTGTACTTTGGGGGTTATAGCACCCTTTAACGATCAAGCCAGCCGGCCCTGTACTTATGACACAGACGCACCCTTGGCACTACTTTGTTGATGCAAGTGCGGCTACTGTGCACACAATTCACAAACACAGAAAATATTTTTTTATTTGGTTTGGAGTGTACTTTGGGGGTTACAGCACCCTTTAATGGTCAAGCCAGCCGGCCCTTTACTTATGTCACAGGCGCACGCTTGGCACTACTTTATTGATGCACGTGCGGCTACTGCGCACACAATTCACAAACACAGAAAAATTTTTTTTATTTGGTTTGGTGTGTACCTTGGGGGTTACAGCACCCTTTAATGGTCAAGCAAGCTGGCCCATAACTTATGACACAGGTGCACGCTTGGCACTACTTTATTGATGCACGTGCGGCTACTGCGCACACAATTCACAAACACAGAAAATATTTTTTATTTATTTTGGACTGGAGTGTACTTTGGGGGTTACAGCACCCTTTAACGGTCAAGCCAGCTGGCCCTTTACTTATGACACAGGCGCACGCTTGGCACTACTTTGTTGATGCACGTGAGGCAACTGCGCTCACAATTCACAAACACAGAAAATATTTTTTTATTTGGTTTCGAGTGTACTTTGGGGGTTACAGCACCCTTTAACAGTCAAGCCAGCCGGCCCTTTACTTATGACACAGGCGCACGCTTGGCACTACATTATTGATGCACGTGCGGCTACTGCGCTCACAATTCACAAACACAGAAAATATTTTTTTATTTGGTTTGGAGTGTACTTTGGGGGATACAGCACCCTTTAACGGTCAAGCCAGCCGGCCCTTTACTTATGACACAGGCGCACGCTTGGCATTACTTTGTTGATGCACGTGCGGCTACTGCGCACACAATTCACGAACACAGAAAATATTTTTTTATTTGGTTTGGAGTGTACTTTGGGGGTTACAGCACCCTTTAACCGTCAAGCCAGCCGGCCCTTTATTTATGACACAGGCACACGCTTGGCACTACTTTGTTGATGCACGTGCGGCTACTGCGCACACAATTCACAAACACAGAAAATATTTATTTATTTATTTTGGACTGGAGTGTACTTTGGGGGTTACAGCACCCTTTAATGGTCAAGCCAGCCTGCCCTTTACTTATGACACAGGCGCACGCTTGGCACTACTTTGTTGATGCACGTGCGGCTACTGCGCACACATTTCACAAAAACAGAAATTAGTTTTTTATTTGGTTTGGAGTGTACTTTGAGGGTTACAGCACCCTTTAATGGTCAAGCCAGCAGGCCCTTTACTTCTGACACAGGCGCACGCTTGGCACTACTTTATTGATGCACTTGAGGCTACTGCGCACACAATTCACAAAAACAGAAAATATTTTTTTATTTATTTTGGACTGGAGTGTACTTTGGGGGTTACAGCACCCTTTAATGATCAAGCCAGCTGGCCCTTTACATATGACACAGGCGCACGCTTGGCACTACTTTGTTGATGCACGTGCGGCTACTGCGCACACAATTCACAAACACAGAAAATATTTTTTTATTTGGTTTGGAGTGTACTTTGGGGGTTACAGCACCCTTTAGTTGTCAAGCCAGCCAGCCCTTTACTTATTACGCAGGCACACGCTTGGCACTACTTTGTTGATGCACGTGCCGCTAGTGCGCACACAATTCACAAACACAGAAAATATTTTTTTATTTGGTTTGGAGTGTACTTTGGGGGTTACAGCACCCTTTAATGGTCAAGCCAGCCGGCCCTTTACTTATGACACAGGCGCACGCTTGGCATTACTTTGTTGATGCATGTGCGGCTACTGCGCACACAATTCACAAACACAGAAAAAAAATTTTTATTTGGTTTGGAGTGTACTTTGGGGGTTACAGCACCCTTTAATGGTCAAGCCAGCTGGCCCTTAACTTATGACACAGGCGCACGCTTGGCACTATTTTATTGATGCACGTGCGGCTACTGCTCTCACAATTCACAAACACAGAAAATATTTTTTTATTTGGTTTGGAGTGTACTTTGGGTGTTACAGCACCCTTTAATGGTCAAGCCAGCCGGCCCTTTACTTATGTCACAGGCGCACGCTTGGCACTACTTTATTGATGCACGTGCAGCTACTGCGCTCACTATTCACAAACACAGAAAATATTTTTTTATTTGGTTTGGAGTGTACTTTGGGTATTACAGCACCCTTTAAAAGTCTAGCAAGCCGGCCCTTTACTTATGGCATAGGCGCACGCTTGGCACTACTTTGTTTTGCACGTGCGGCTACTGCGCACACAATTCACAAACACAGAAAATATTTTTTTATTTGGTTTGGAGTGTACTTTGGGTGTTACAGCACCCTTTAAAGGTATAGCCAGCCGGCCCTTTACTTATGACACAGGCGCACGCTTGGCACTACTTTGTTGATGCACGTGCGGCTACTGCGCACACAATTCACAAACACAGAAAATATTTTTTTATTTGGTTTGGAGTGTACTTTGGGTGTTACAGCACCCTTTAAAGGTCTAGCCAGCCAGCCCTTTACTTATGGCATAGGCGCACGCTTGGCACTACTTTGTTTTGCACGTGCGGCTACTGCGCACACACTTCACAAACACAGAAAATATTTTTTTATTTGGATTGGAGTGTACTTTGGGGGTTACAGCACCCTTTAACGGTCAAGCCAGCTGGCCCTTTACTTATGACACAGGTGCACGCTTGGCACTACTTTGTTGATGAACATGAGGCTACAGCGCACACAATTCAAAAACACAGAAAATATTTTTTTATTTGGTTTGGAGTGTACTTTGGGGGTTACAGCACCCTTTAACGGTCAAGTCAGCTGGCCCAATACTTATGACACAGGTGCACGCTTGGCACTACTTTATTGATGCACGTGCGACTACTGCGCACACAATTCACAAACCCAGAAAATATTTTTTATTTATTTTGGACTGGCGTGTACTTTGGGGGTTACAGCACCCTTTAACGGTCAAGCCAGCCGACCCTTTACTTTTGACACAGGCGCACACTTCGCATTACTTTGTTGATGCACGTGCGGCGACTGCGCACACAATTCACAAACACAGAAAATATTTTTTTATTTGGTTTGGAGTGTACTTTGGGGGTTACAGCACCCTTTAATGGTCAAGCCAGCCGGCCCTTTTCTTCTGACACAGGCGCACGCTTGGCACTACTTTATTGATGCACTTGAGGCTACAGCGCACACAATTCACAAACACAGAAAATATTTTTTTATTTTGTTTGGACTGGAGTGAACTTTGGGGGTTATAGCACCCTTTAACGGTCAAGCCAGCCGGCCCTTTACTTATGACACAGGCGCACGCTTGGCACTACTTTGTTGATGCACGTGCGGCTACAGCGCACACAATTCACAAACACAGAAAATATTTTTTTATTTGGTTTGGAGTGTACTTTGGGGGTTATAGCACCCTTTAACAGTCAAGCCAGCCGGCCCTTTACTTATGACACAGGCGCACGCTTGGCACTACTTTATTGATGCACGTGCGGCAACTGCGCTCACAATTCACAAACACAGAAAATATTTTTTATTTGGTTTGGAGTGTACTTTGGGGGTTACAGCACCCTTTAATGGTCAAGCCAGCCGGCCCTTTACTTATGTCACAGGCGCACGCTTGGCACTAATTTGTTGATGCACGTGCGGCTACTGCGCACACAATTCACAAACACAGAAAATATTTTTTTATTTGGTTTGGTGTGTACCTTGGGGGTTACAGCACCCTTTAATGGTCAAGCAAGCTGGCCCATAACTTATGACACAGGTGCACGCTTGGCACTACTTTATTGATGCACGTGCGGCTACTGCGCACACAATTTACAAACACAGAAAATATTTTTTATTTATTTTGGACTGGAGTGTACTTTGGGGGTTACAGCACCCTTTAACGGTCAAGCCAGCTGGCCCTTTACTTATGACACAGGCGCACGCTTGGCACTACTTTTTTGATGCACGTGAGGCAACTGCGCTCACAATTCACAAACACAGAAAATATTTTTTTATTTGGTTTGGAGTGTACTTTGGGGGTTACAGCACCCTTTAACAGTCAAGCCAGCCGGCCCTTTACTTATGACACAGGCGCACGCTTGGCACTACTTTATTGATGCACGTGCGGCTACTGCGCTCACAATTCACAAACACAGAAAATATTTTTTTATTTGGTATGGACTGGAGTGTACTTTGGGGGTTATAGCACCCTTTAACGATCAAGCCAGCCGGCCCTTTACTTATGACACAGACGCACCCTTGGCACTACTTTGTTGATGCAAGTGCGGCTACTGTGCACACAATTCACAAACACAGAAAAAATTTTTTTATTTGGTTTGGAGTGTACTTTGGGGGTTACAGCACCCTATAACAGTCAAGCCAGCCAGCTCTTTACTTATGACACAGGCGCACGCTTGGCACTACTTTGTTGATGCACGTGCTGCTACAGCGCACACAATTCAAAAACACAGAAAATATTTTTTTATTTGGTTTGGAGTGTACTTTGCGGGTAACAGCACCCTTTAACGGTCAAGCCAGCTGGCCCAATACTTATGACACAGGCGCACGCTTGGTACTACTTTGTTGATGCACGTGCAGCTACTGCGCACACAATTCACAAACACAGAAAATATTTTTTTATTTGGTATGGACTGGAGTGTACTTTGGGGGTTATAGCACCCTTTAATGATCAAGCCAGCCGGCCCTTTACTTATGACACAGACGCACCCTTGGCACTACTTTGTTGATGCAAGTGCGGCTACTGTGCACACAATTCACAAACACAGAAAATATTTTTTTATTTGGTTTGGAGTGTACTTTGCGGGTTACAGCACACTTTAACGGTCAAGCCAGCTGGCCCAATACTTATGACACAGGCGCACGCTTGGTACTACTTTGTTGATGCACGTGCAGCTACTGCGCACACAATTCACAAACACAGAAAATATTTTTTTATTTGGTATGGACTGGAGTGTACTTTGGGGGTTATAGCACCCTTTAACAATCAAGCCAGCCGGCCCTTTACTTATGACACAGATGCACCCTTGGCACTACTTTGTTGATGCACGTGCGGCTACTGCGCACAAAATTCACAAACACAGAAAATATTTTTTTATTTGGTTTGGTGTGTACCTTGGGGGTTACAGCACCCTTTAATGGTCAAGCAAGCTGGCCCATAATTTATGACACAGGTGCACGCTTGGCACTACTTTATTGATGCACGTGCGGCTACTGCGCACACAATTCACAAACACAGAAAATATTTTTTTTTTTAGTTTGGAGTGTACTTTGGGGTTACAGCACCCTTTAACGGTCAAGCCAGCCAGCCCTTTACTTCTGACACAGGCGCACGCTTGGCACTACTTTATTGATGCACGTGCGGCTACTGCGCACACAATTCACAAACACAGAAAATATTTTTTATTTATTTTGGACTGGAGTGTACGTTGGGGGTTACAGCACCCTTTAACGGCCAAGCCAGCTGGCCCTTTACTTATGACACAGGCGCACGCTTGGCACTACTTTGTTGATGCACGTGAGGCAACTGCGCTCACAATTCACAAACACAGAAAATATTTTTTTATTTGGTTTGGAGTGTACTTTGGGGGTTACAGCACCCTTTAACAGTCAAGCCAGCCGGCCCTTTACTTATGACACAGACGCACCCTTGGCACTACTTTGTTGATGCACGTGCGGCTACTGCGCACACAATTCACAAACACAGAAAATATTTTTTTATTTGGTTTGGTGTGTACCTTGGGGGTTACAGCACCCTTTAATGGTCAAGCAAGCTGGCCCATAACTAATGACACAGGTGCACGCTTGGCACTACTTTATTGATGCACGTGCGGCTACTGCGCACACAATTCACAAACACAGAAAATATTTTTTTTTTGGTTTGGAGTGTACTTTGGGGGTTACAGCACCCTTTAACAGTCAAGCCAGCCGGCCCTTTACTTATGACACATACGCACCCTTGGCACTACTTTGTTGATGCACGTGCGGCTACTGCGCACACAATTCACAAACATAGAAAATATTTTTTTATTTGGTTTGGAGTGTACTTTGGGGGTTACAGCACCCTTTAATGGTCAAGCCAGCTGGCCCAATACTTATGACACAGGCGCACGCTTGGCACTACTTTGTTGATGCACGTGCAGCTACTGCGCACACAATTCACAAACACAGAAAATATTTTTTTATTTGGTATGGACTGGAGTGTACTTTGGGGGTTATAGCACCCTTTAACGATCAAGCCAGCCGGCCCTGTACTTATGACACAGACGCACCCTTGGCACTACTTTGTTGATGCAAGTGCGGCTACTGTGCACACAATTCACAAACACAGAAAATATTTTTTTATTTGGTTTGGAGTGTACTTTGGGGGTTACAGCACCCTTTAATGGCCAAGCCAGCCGGCCCTTTACTTATGTCACAGGCGCACGCTTGGCACTACTTTATTGATGCACGTGCGGCTACTGCGCACACAATTCACAAACACAGAAAAAAAATTTTTATTTGGTTTGGTGTGTACCTTGGGGGTTACAGCACCCTTTAATGGTCAAGCAAGCTGGCCCATAACTTATGACACAGGTGCACGCTTGGCACTACTTTATTGATGCACGTGCGGCTATTGCGCACACAATTCACAAACACAGAAAATATTTTTTATTTATTTTTGACTGGAGTGTACTTTGGGGGTTACAGCACCCTTTAACGGTCAAGCCAGCTGGCCCTTTACTTATGACACAGGCGCACGCTTGGCACTACTTTGTTGATGCACGTGAGGCAACTGCGCTCACAATTCACAAACACAGAAAATATTTTTTTATTTGGTTTCGAGTGTACTTTGGGGGTTACAGCACCCTTTAACAGTCAAGCCAGCCGGCCCTTTACTTATGACACAGGCGCACGCTTGGCACTACATTATTGATGCACGTGCGGCTACTGCGCTCACAATTCACAAACACAGAAAATATTTTTTTATTTGGTTTGGAGTGTACTTTGGGGGATACAGCACCCTTTAACGGTCAAGACAGCCGGCCCTTTACTTATGACACAGGCGCACGCTTGGCATTACTTTGTTGATGCACGTGCGGCTACTGCGCACACAATTCACGAACACAGAAAATATTTTTTTATTTGGTTTGGAGTGTACTTTGGGGGTTACAGCACCCTTTAACCGTCAAGCCAGCTGGCCCTTTATTTATGACACAGGCACACGCTTGGCACTACTTTGTTGATGCACGTGCGGCTACTGCGCACACAATTCACAAACACAGAAAATATTTATTTATTTATTTTGGACTGGAGTGTACTTTGGGGGTTACAGCACCCTTTAATGGTCAAGCCAGCCTGCCCTTTACTTATGACACAGGCGCACGCTTGGCACTACTTTGTTGATGCACGTGCGGCTACTGCGCACACATTTCACAAAAACAGAAATTAGTTTTTTATTTGGTTTGGAGTGTACTTTGAGGGTTACAGCACCCTTTAATGGTCAAGCCAGCAGGCCCTTTACTTCTGACACAGGCGCACGCTTGGCACTACTTTATTGATGCACTTGAGGCTACTGCGCACACAATTCACAAACACAGAAAATATTTTTTTATTTATTTTGGACTGGAGTGTACTTTGGGGGTTACAGCACCCTTTAATGATCAAGCCAGCTGGCCCTTTACATATGACACAGGCGCACGCTTGGCACTACTTTGTTGATGCACGTGCGGCTACTGCGCACACAATTCACAAACACAGAAAATATTTTTTTATTTGGTTTGGAGTGTACTTTGGGGGTTACAGCACCCTTGAGTTGTCAAGCCAGCCAGCCCTTTACTTATGACGCAGGCACACGCTTGGCACTACTTTGTTGATGCACGTGCCGCTAGTGCGCACACAATTCACAAACACAGAAAATATTTTTTTATTTGGTTTGGAGTGTACTTTGGGGGTTACAGCACCCATTAATGGTCAAGCCAGCCGGCCCTTTACTTATGACACAGGCGCACGCTTGGCATTACTTTGTTGATGCATGTGCGGCTACTGCGCACACAATTCACAAACACAGAAAAAATTTTTTTATTTGGTTTGGAGTGTACTTTGGGGGTTACAGCACCCTTTAATGGTCAAGCCAGCTGGCCCTTTACTTATGACACAGGCGCACGCTTGGCACTATTTTATTGATGCACGTCCGGCTACTGCGCTCACAATTCACAAACACAGAAAATATTTTTTTATTTGGTTTGGAGTGTACTTTGGGTGTTACAGCACCCTTTAATGGTCAAGCCAGCCGGCCCTTTACTTATGTCACAGGCGCACGCTTGGCACTACTTTATTGATGCACGTGCAGCTACTGCGCTCACTATTCACAAACACAGAAAATATTTTTTTATTTGGTTTGGAGTGTACTTTGGGTATTACAGCACCCTTTAAAAGTCTAGCAAGCCGGCCCTTTACTTATGGCATAGGCGCACGCTTGGCACTACTTTGTTTTGCACGTGCGGCTACTGCGCACACAATTCACAAACACAGAAAATATTTTTTTATTTGGTTTGGAGTGTACTTTGGGTGTTACAGCACCCTTTAAAGGTATAGCCAGCCGGCCCTTTACTTATGACACAGGCGCACGCTTGGCACTACTTTGTTGATGCACGTGCGGCTACTGCGCACACAATTCACAAACACAGAAAATATTTTTTTATTTGGTTTGGAGTGTACTTTGGGTGTTACAGCACCCTTTAAAGGTCTAGCCAGCCGTCCCTTTACTTATGACACAGGTGCACGCTTGGCACTACTTTGTTGATGAACATGAGGCTACAGCGCACACAATTCAAAAACACAGAAAATATTTTTTTATTTGGTTTGGAGTGTACTTTGGGGGTTACAGCACCCTTTAACGGTCAAGTCAGCCGGCCCAATACTTATGACACAGGTGCACGCTTGGCACTACTTTATTGATGCACGTGCGGCTACTGCGCACACAATTCACAAACCCAGAAAATATTTTTTATTTATTTTGGACTGGCGTGTACTTTGGGGGTTACAGCACCCTTTAACGGTCAAGCCAGCCGACCCTTTACTTTTGACACAGGCGCACACTTGGCATTACTTTGTTGATGCACGTGCGGCGACTGCGCACACAATTCACAAACACAGAAAATATTTTTTTATTTGGTTTGGAGTGTACTTTGGGGGTTACAGCACCCTTTAATGGTCAAGCCAGCCGGCCCTTTTCTTCTAACACAGGCGCACGCTTGGCACTACTTTATTGATGCACTTGAGGCTACTGCGCACACAATTCACAAACACAGAAAATATTTTTTTATTTTGTTTGGACTGGAGTGAACTTTGGGGGTTATAGCACCCTTTAACGGTCAAGCCAGCCGGCCCTTTACTTATGACACAGGCGCACGCTTGGCACTACTTTGTTGATGCACGTGCGGCTACAGCGCACACAATTCACAAACACAGAAAATATTTTTTTATTTGGTTTGGAGTGTACTTTGGGGGTTATAGCACCCTTTAACAGTCAAGCCAGCCGGCCCTTTACTTATGACACAGGCGCACGCTTGGCACTACTTTATTGATGCACGTGCGGCAACTGCGCTCACAATTCACAAACACAGAAAATATTTTTTTATTTGGTTTGGAGTTTACTTTGGGGGTTACAGCACCCTTTAACGGTCAAGCCAGCCAGCTCTTTACTTATGACACAGGCGCACGCTTGGCACTACTTTGTTGATGCACGTGCGGCTACAGCGCACACAATTCAAAAACACAGAAAATATTTTTTTATTTGGTTTGGAGTGTACTTTGGGGGTTACAGCACCCTTTAACGGTCAAGCCAGCTGGCCCAATACTTATGACACAGGCGCACGCTTGGCACTACTTTGTTGATGCACGAGCAGCTACTGCGCACACAAATCACAAACACAGAAAATATTTTTTTATTTGGTATGGACTGGAGTGTACTTTGGGGGTTATAGCACCCTTTAACGATCAAGCCAGCGGGCCCTTTACTTATGACACAGACGCACCCTTTGCACTACTTTGTTGATGCAAGTGCGGCTACTGTGCACACAATTCACAAACACAGAAAATATTTTTTTATTTGGTTTGGAGTGTACTTTGGGGGTTACAGCACCCTTTAATGGTCAAGCCAGCCGGCCCTTTACTTATGTCACAGGCGCACGCTTGGCACTACTTTATTGATGCACTTGAGGCTACTGCGCACACAATTCACAAACACAGAAAAAAATTTTTTATTTTGTTTGGACTGGAGTGAACTTTGGGGGTTATAGCACCCTTTAACGGTCAAGCCAGCCGGCCCTTTACTTATGACACAGGCGCACGCTTGGCACTACTTTGTTGATGCACGTGCGGCTACAGCGCACACAATTCACAAACACAGAAAATATTTTTTTATTTGGTTTGGAGTGTACTTTGGAGGTTATAGCACCCTTTAACAGTCAAGCCAGCCGGCCCTTTACTTATGACACAGGCGCACGCTTGGCACTACTTTATTGATGCACGTGCGGCAACTGCGCTCACAATTCACAAACACAGAAAATATTTTTTTATTTGGTTTGGAGTGTACTTTGGGGGTTACAGCACCCTTTAACGGTCAAGCCAGCCAGCTCTTTACTTATGACACAGGCGCACGCTTGGCACTACTTTGTTGATGCACGTGCGGCTACAGCGCACACAATTCAAAAACACAGAAAATATTTTTTTATTTGGTTTGGAGTGTACTTTGGGGGTTACAGCACCCTTTAACGGTCAAGCCAGCTGGCCCAATACTTATGACACAGGCGCATGCTTGGCACTACTTTGTTGATGCACGAGCAGCTACTGCGCACACAAATCACAAACACAGAAAATATTTTTTTATTTGGTATGGACTGGAGTGTACTTTGGGGGTTATAGCACCCTTTAACGATCAAGCCAGCGGGCCCTTTACTTATGACACAGACGCACCCTTTGCACTACTTTGTTGATGCAAGTGCGGCTACTGTGCACACAATTCACAAACACAGAAAATATTTTTTTATTTGGTTTGGAGTGTACTTTGGGGGTTACAGCACCCTTTAATGGTCAAGCCAGCCGGCCCTTTACTTATGTCACAGGCGCACGCTTGGCACTACTTTGTTGATGCACGTGCGGCTAATGCGCTCACAATTCACAAACACAGAAAATATTTTTTTATTTGGTTTGGAGTGTACTTTGGGGGATACAGCACCCTTTAACGGTCAAGCCAGCCGGCCCTTTACTTATGACACAGGCGCACACTTGACATTACTTTGTTGATGCACGTGCGGCTACTGCACTCACAATTCACAAACACAGAAAATATTTTTTTATTTGGTTTGGATTGTACTTTTGGGGTTACAGCACCCTTTAACGGTCAAGCCAGCCGGCCCTTTACTTATGACACAGGCGCACGCTTGGCACTACTTTATTGATGCACGTGCGGCTACTGCGCTCACATTTCACAAACACAGAAAATATTTTTTTATTTGGTTTGGAGTGTTCTTTGGGGGTTACAGCACCCTTTAACGGTCAAGCCAGCCAGCTCTTTACTTATGACACAGGCGCACGCTTGGCACTACTTTGTTGATGCACGTGCTGCTACAGCGCACACAATTCAAAAACACAGTAAATAATTTTTTATTTGGTATGGACTGGAGTGTACTTTGGGGGTTAAAGCACCCTTTAACGATCAAGCCAGCCGGCCCTTTACTTATGACACAGACGCACCCTTGGCACTACTTTGTTGATGTAACTGCGGCTACTGTGCACACAATTCACAAACACAGAAAATATTTTTTTATTTGGTTTGGAGTGTACTTTGGGGTTACAGCACCCTATAACGGTCAAGCAAGCAGGCCCATAACTTATGACACAGGTGCACGCTTGGCACTACTTTATTGATGCACGTACGGCTACTGCGCACACAATTCACAAACACAGAAAATATTTTTTATTTATTTTGGACTGGAGTGTACTTTGGGGGTTACAGCACCCTTTAATGATCAAGCCAGCTGGCCCTTTACATATGACGCAGGCGCACGCTTGGCACTACTTTGTTGATGCACGTGCGGCTACTGCGCACACAATTCACAAACACAGAAAATATTTTTTTATTTGGTTTGGAGTGTACTTTGGGGGTTACAGCACCCTTTAGTTGTCAAGCTAGCCAGCCCTTTACTTATGACGCAGGCGCACGCTTGGCACTACTTTGTTGATGCACGTGCGGCTACTGCGCACACAATTCACAAACACAGAAAATATTTTTTTATTTGGTTTGGAGTGTACTTTGGGGGTTACAGCACCCTTTAATGGTCAAGCCAGCCGGCCCTTTACTTATGACACAGGCGCACGCTTGGCATTACTTTGTTGATGCACGTGCGGCTACTGCGCACACAATTCACAAACACAGAAAAAAAATTTTGATTTGGTTTGGAGTGTACTTTGGGGGTTACAGCACCCTTTAATGGTCAAGCCAGCTGGCCCTTTACTTATGACACAGGCGCACGCTTGGCACTACTTTATTGATGCACGTGCGGCTACTGCGCTCACAATTCACAAACACAGAAAATATTTTTTTATTTGGTTTGGAGTGTACTTTGGGTGTTACAGCACCCTTTAATCGTCAAGCCAGCCGGCCCTTTACTTATGTCACAGGCGCACGCTTGGCACTACTTTATTGATGCACGTGCAGCTACTGCGCTCACTATTCACAAACACAGAAAATATTTTTTTATTTGGTTTGGAGTGTACTTTGGGTGTTACAGCACCCTTTTAAAAGTCTAGCCAGCCGGCCCTTTACTTATGGCATAGGCGCACGCTTGGCACTACTTTGTTTTGCACGTGCGGCTACTGCGCACACAATACACAAACACAGAAAATATTTTTTTATTTGGTTTGGAGTGTAGTTTGGGTGTTACAGCACCCTTTAACGGTCAAGCCAGCTGGCCCTTTACTTATGACACAGGTGCACGCTTGGCACTACTTTGTTGATGAACATGAGGCTACAGCGCACACAATTCAAAAACACAGAAAATATTTTTTTATTTGGTTTGGAGTGTACTTTGGGGGTTACAGCACCCTTTAACGGTCAAGCCAGCTGGCCCTTTACTTATGACACAGGTGCACGCTTGGCACTACTTTGTTGATGAACATGAGGCTACAGCACACACAATTCAAAAACACAGAAAATATTTTTTTATTTGGTTTGGAGTGTACTTTGGGGGTTACAGCACCCTTTAACGGTCAAGCCAGCCGGCCCAATACTTATGACACAGGCGCACGCTTGGCACTACTTTATTGATGCACGTGCGGCTACTGCGCACACAATTCACAAACACAGAAAATATTTTTTATTTATTTTGGACTGGCGTGTACTTTGGGGGTTACTGCACCCTATAACGGTCAAGCCAGCTGACCCTTTAGTTTTGACACAGGCGCACACTTGGCATTACTTTGTTGATGCACGTGCGGCGACTGCGCACACAATTCACAAACACAGAAAATATTTTTTTATTTGGTTTGGAGTGTACTTTGGGGGTTACAGCACCCTTTAATGGTCAAGCCAGCCTGCCCTTTTCTTCTGACACAGGCGCACGCTTGGCACTACTTTATTGATGCACTTGAGGCTACTGTGCACACAATTCACAAACACAGAAAATATTTTTTTATTTTGTTTGGACTGGAGTGTACTTTGGGGGTTATAGCAGCCTTTAACGATCAAGCCAGCTGGCCCTTTACTTATGTCACAGGCGCACGCTTGGCACTACTTTGTTGATGCACGTGCGGCTACTGCGCACACAATTCACAAACACAGAAAATATTTTTTTATTTGGTTTGGTGTGTACCTTGGGGGTTACAGCACCCTTTAATGGTCAAGCAAGCTGGCCCATAACTTATGACACAGGTGCACGCTTGGCACTACTTTATTGATGCACGTGCGGCTACTGCGCACACAATTCACAAACACAGAAAATATTATTTTTTTGGTTTGGAGTGTACTTTGGGGTTACAGCACCCTTTAACAGTCAAGCCAGCCGGCCCTTTACTTCTGACACAGGCGCACGCTTGGCACTACTTTATTGATGCACGTGCGGCTACTGCGCAAACAATTCACAAACACAGAAAATATTTTTATATTTGGTTTGGAGTGTACTTTGGGGGATACTGCACCCTTTAACGGTCAAGCCAGCCGGCCCTTTACTTATGACACAGGCGCACGCTTGGCATTACTTTGTTGATGCACGAGCGGCTACTGCTCACACAATTCACGAACACAGAAAATATTTTTTTATTTGGTTTGGAGTGTACTTTGGTGGTTACAGCACCCTTTAACGGTCCAACCAGCTGGCCCAATACTTATGACACAGGCGCATGCTTGGCACTACTTTGTTGATGCACGTGCAGCTACTGCGCACACAATTCACAAACACAGAAAATATTTTTTTATTTGGTTTGGACTGGAGAGTACTTTGGGGGTTATAGCACCCTTTAACGATCAAGCCAGCCGGCCCTTTACTTATGACACAGGCGCACGCTTGGGACTACTTTGTTGATGCAAGTGCGGCTACTGTGCACACAATTCACAAATACAGAAAATATTTTTTCATTTGGTTTGGAGTGTACTTTGGGGGTTACAGCACCCTTTAATGGTCAAGCCAACCGGCCCTTTACTTATGACACAGGCGCACGCTTGGCACTACTTTGTTGATGCACGTGCAGCTACTGCGCACACAATTCACAAACACAGAAAATATTTTTTTATTTATTTTGGACTGGAGTGTACTTTGGGGGTTACAGCACCCTTTAATGGTCAAGCCAGCCAGCCCTTTACTTATGACACAGGCGCACGCTTGGCATTACTTTGTTGATGCACGTGCGTCTACTGCGCACACAATTCACAAACACAGAAAAAAAATTTTTATTTGGCTTGGAGTGTACTTTGGGGGATACAGCACCCTTTAACGGTCAAGCCAGCCGGCCCTTTACTTAAGACACAGGCGCACGCTTGGCACTACTTTACTGATGCACGTGCAGCTACTGCGCTCATAATTCACAAACACTGAAAATATTTTTTTATTTGGTTTGGAGTGTACTTTGGGGGTTACAGCACCCTTTAACGGTCAAGCCAGCCGGCCCTTTACTTATGACACAGGCGCACGCTTGGCACTACTTTATTGATGCACGTGCGGCTACTGCGCTCACAATTCACAAACACAGAAAATATTTTTTTATTTGGTTTGGAGTGTACTTTGGGGGTTACAGCATCCTTTAACGGTCAAGCCAGCCAGCTCTTTACTTATGACACAGGCGCACGCTTGGCACTACTTTGTTGATGCACGTGCTGCTACAGCACACACAATTCAAAAACACAGAAAATATTTTTTTATTTGGTTTGGAGTGTACTTTGGGGGTTACAGCACCCTTTAACGGTCAAGCCAGCCGGCCCTTTACTTATGACACAGGTGCACGCTTGGCATTACTTTGTTGATGCACGTGCGGCTACTGCGCACACAATTCACGAACACAGTAAATAATTTTTTATTTGGTTTGGAGTGTACTTTGGGGGTACAGCACCCTTTAATGGTCAAACCAGCCGGCCCTTTACTTATGACACAGGCGCATGCTTGGCATTTCTTTGTTGATGCACGTGCGCAACTGCGCACACAATTCACAAACACAGAAAAACATTTTTTAATTGGTTTGGAGTGTACTTTGGGGGTTACAGCACCCTTTAACAGTCAAGCCAGCCAGCTCTTTACTTATGACACAGGCGCACGCTTGGCACTACTTTGTTGATGCACGTGCGGCTACAGCGCACACAATTCAAAAACACAGAAAATATTTTTTTATTTGGTTTGGAGTGTACTTTGGGGGTTACAGCACCCTTTAACGGTCAAGCCAGCTTGCCAAATACTTATGACACAGGCGCACGCTTGGCACTACTTTGTTGATGCACGTGCAGCTACTGCGCACACAATTCACAAACACAGAAAATATTTTTTTATTTGGTATGGACTGGAGTGTACTTTGGGGGTTATAGCACCCTTTAACGATCAAGCCAGCCGGCCCTTTACTTATGACACAGACGCACCCTTGGCACTACTTTGTTGATGCAAGTGCGGCTACTGTGCACACAATTCACAAACACAGAAAATATTTTTTTATTTGGTTTGGAGTGTACTGTGGGGGTTACAGCACCCTTTAATGGTCAAGTCAGCCGGCCTTTTACTTATGTCACAGGTGCACGCTTGGCACTACTTTGTTGATGCACGTGCGGCTACTGCGCACACAATTCACAAACACAGAAAATATTTTTTTATTTGGTTTGGTGTGTACCTTGGGGGTTACAGCACCCTTTAATGGTCAAGCAAGCTGGCACATAACTTATGACACAGGTGCACACTTGGCACTACTTTATTGATGCACGTGCGGCTACTGCGCACACAATTCACAAACACAGAATATATATTTTTTTTGGTTTAGAGTGTACTTTGGGGTTACAGCACCCTTTAACGGTCAAGCCAGCCGGCCCTTTACTTCTGACACAGGCGCACGCTTGGCACTACTTTATTGATGCACGTGCGGCTACTGCGCACACAATTCACAAACACAGAAAATATTTTTTATTTATTTTGGACTGGAGTGTACATTGGGGGTTACAGCACCCTTTAACGGTCAAGCCAGCCAGCTCTTTACTTATGACACAGGCGCACGCTTGGCACTACTTTGTTGATGCACGTGCGGCTACAGCGCACACAATTCAAAAACACAGAAAATATTTTTTTATTTGGTTTGAAGTGTACTTTTTGGGTTACAGCACCCTTTAACGGTCAAGCCAGCCAGCTCTTTACTTATGACACAGGCGCACGCTTGGCACTACTTTATTGATGCACGTGCGGCTACTGCGCTCACAATTCACAAACACAGAAAATATTTTTTTATTTGGTTTGGAGTGTACTTTGGGGGTTACAGCACCCTTTAACAGTCAAGCCAGCCAGCTCTTTACTTATGACACAGGCGCACGCTTGGCACTACTTTGTTGATGCACGTGCGGCTACAGCGCACACAATTCACAAACACAGAAAATATTTTTTTATTTGGTTTGGAGTGTACTTTGGGGGTTACAGCACCCTTTAACGGTCAAGCCAGCCAGCTCTTTACTTATGACACAGGCGCACGCTTGGCACTACTTTGTTGATGCACGTGCGGCTACAGCGCACACAATTCAAAAACACAGAAAATATTTTTTTATTTGGTTTGAAGTGTACTTTGGGGGTTACAGCACCCTTTAACGGTCAAGCCAGCTGGCCCAATACTTATGACACAGGCGCACGCTTGGCACTACTTTGTTGATGCACGTGCAGCTACTGCGCACACAATTCACAAACACAGAAAATATTTTTTTATTTGGAATGGACTGGAGTGTACTTTGGGGGTTATAGCACCCTTTAACGATCAAGCCAGCCGGCCCTGTACTTATGACACAGACGCACCCTTGGCACTACTTTGTTGATGCAAGTGCGGCTACTGTGCACACAATTCACAAACACAGAAAATATTTTTTTATTTGGTTTGGAGTGTACTTTGGGGGTTACAGCACCCTTTAATGGTCAAGCCAGCCTGCCCTTTACTTATGTCACAGGCGCACGCTTGGCACTACTTTGTTGATGCACATGCGGCTACTGCGCACACAATTCACAAACACAGAAAATATTTTTTTATTTGGTTTGGTGTGTACCTTGGGGGATACAGCACCCTTTAATGGTCAAGCAAGCTGGCCCATAACTTATGACACAGGTGCACGCTTGGCACTACTTTATTGATGCACGTGCGGCTACTGCGCACACAATTCACAAACACAGAAAATATTTTTTATTTATTTTGGACTGGAGTGTACTTTGGGGGTTACAGCACCCTTTAACGGTCAAGCCAGCTGGCCCTTTACTTATGACACAGGCGCACGATTGGCACTACTTTGTTGATGCACGTGCGGCTACTGCGCACACAATTCACAAACACAGAAAATATTTTTTATTTATTTTGGACTGGAATGTACTTTGGGGGTTACAGCACCCTTTAACGGTCAAGCCAGCTGGCCCTTTACTTATGACACAGGCGCACGCTTGGCACTACTTTGTTGATGCACGTGCGGCTACTGCGCTCACAATTCACAAACACAGAAAATATTTTTTTATTTGGTTTGGAGTGTACTTTGGGGGATACAGCACCCTTTAACGGTCAAGCCAGCCGGCCTTTTACTTATGACACAGGCGCACGCTTGGCATTACTTTGTTGATGCAAGTGCGGCTACTGCGCTCACAATTCACAAACACAGAAAATATTTTTTTATTTGGTTTGGAGTGTACTTTTGGGGTTACAGCACCCTTTAACGGTCAAGCCAGCCGGCCCTTTACTTATGACACAGGCGCACGCTTGGCACTACTTTATTGATGCACGTGCGGCTACTGCGCTCACAATTCACAAACACAGAAAATATTTTTTTATTTGGTTTGGAGTGTTCTTTGGGGTTACAGCACCCTTTAACGGTCAAGCCAGCCAGCTCTTTACTTATGACACAGGCGCACGCTTGGCACTACTTTGTTGATGCACGTGCTGCTACAGCGCACACAATTCAAAAACACAGAAAATATTTTTTTATTTGGTTTGGAGTGTACTTTGGGGGTTACAGCACCCTTTAACGGTCAAGCCAGCCGGCCTTTTACTTATGACACAGGCGCCCGCTTGGCATGACTTTGTTGATGCACGTGCGGCTACTACGCACACAATTCACGAACACAGTAAATAATTTTTTATTTGGTCTGGACTGTACTTTGGGGGTACAGCACCCTTTAATGGTCAAGCCAGCCGGCCCTTTACTTATGACACAGGCGCATGCTTGGCATTTCTTTGTTGATGCACGTGCGCAACTGCGCACACAATTCACAAACACAGAAAAAATTTTTTTATTTGGTTTGGAGTGTACTTTTGGGGTTACAGCACCCTTTAACGGTCAAGCCAGCCGGCCCTTTACTTATGACACAGGCGCACGCTTGGCAATACTTTATTGATGCACGTGCGGCTACTGCGCTCACAATTCACAAACACAGAAAATATTTTTTTATTTGGTTTGGAGTGTTCTTTGGGGTTACAGCACCCTTTAACGGTCAAGCCAGCCAGCTCTTTACTTATGACACTGGCGCACGCTTGGCACTACTTTGTTGATGCACGTGCTGCTACAGCGCACACAATTCAAAAACACAGAAAATATTTTTTTATTTGGTTTGGAGTGTACTTTGGGGGTTACAGCACCCTTTAACGGTCAAGCCAGCCTGCCCTTTACTTATGACACTTGCGCACGCTTGGCATGACTTTGTTGATGCACGTGCGGCTACAGCGCACACAATTCACGAACACAGTAAATAATTTTTTATTTGGTCTGGAGTGTACTTTGGGGGTACAGCACCCTTTAATGGTCAAGCCAGCCGGCCCTTTACTTATGACACAGGCGCATGCTTGGCATTTCTTTGTTGATGCACGTGCGCAACTGCGCACACAATTCACAAACACAGAAAAAATTTTTTTAATTGGTTTGGAGTGTACTTTGGGGGTTACAGCACCCTTTAACAGTCAAGCCAGCCAGCTCTTTACTTATGACACAGGCGCACGCTTGGCACTACTTTGTTGATGCACGTGCGGCTACAGCGCACACAATTCAAAAACACAGAAAATATTTTTTTATTTGGTTTGGAGTGTTCTTTGGGGGTTACAGCACCCTTTAACGGTCAAGCCAGCTTGCCAAATACTTATGACACAGGCGCACGCTTGGCACTACTTTGTTGATGCACGTGCAGCTACTGCGCACACAATTCACAAACACAGAAAATATTTTTTTATTTGGTATGGACTGGAGTGTACTTTGGGGGTTATAGCACCCTTTAACGATCAAGCCAGCCGGCCCTTTACTTATGACACAGACGCACCCTTGGCACTACTTTATTGATGCACGTGCGGCTACTGCGCTCACAATTCACAAACACAGAAAATATTTTTTTATTTGGTTTGGAGTGTTCTTTGGGGTTACAGCACCCTTTAACGGTCAAGCCAGCCAGCTCTTTACTTATGACACAGGCGCACGCTTGGCAATACTTTGTTGATGCACGTGCTGCTACAGCGCACACAATTCAAAAACACAGAAAATATTTTTTTATTTGGTTTGGAGTGTACTTTGGGGGTTACAGCACCCTTTAACGGTCAAGCCAGCCGGCCTTTTACTTATGACACAGGCGCACGCTTGGCATGACTTTGTTGATGCACGTGCGGCTACTGCGCACACAATTCACGAACACAGTAAATAATTTTTTATTTGGTCTGGAGTGTACTTTGGGGTTACAGCACCCTTTAATGGTCAAGCCAGCCGGCCCTTTACTTATGACACAGGCGCATGCTTGGCATTTATTTGTTGATGCACGTGCGCAACTGCGCACACAATTCACAAACATAGAAAAAAATTTTTTAATTGGTTTGGAGTGTACTTTGGGGGTTACAGCACCCTTTAACAGTCAAGCCAGCCAGCTCTTTACTTATGACACAGGCGCACGCTTGGCACTACTTTGTTGATGCACGTGCGGCTACAGCGCACACAATTCACAAACACAGAAAATATTTTTTTATTTGGTATGGACTGGAGTGTACTTTGGGGGTTATAGCACCCTTTAACGATCAAGCCAGCCGGCCCTGTACTTATGACACAGACGCACCCTTGGCACTACTTTGTTGATGCAAGTGCGGCTACTGTGCACACAATTCACAAACACAGAAAATATTTTTTTATTTGATTTGGAGTGTACTTTGGGGGTTACAGCACCCTTTAATGGTCAAGCAAGCTGGCCCATAACTTATGACACAGGTGCACGCTTGGCACTACTTTATTGATGCACGTGCGGCTACTGCGCACACAATTCACAAACACAGAAAATATTTTTTATTTATTTTGGACTGGAGTGTACTTTGGGGGTTACAGCACACTTTAACGGTCAAGCCAGCTGGCCCTTTACTTATGACACAGGCGCATGCTTGGCACTACTTTGTTGATGCACGTGAGGCAACTGCGCTCACAATTCACAAACACAGAAAATATTTTTTTATTTGGTTTGGAGTGTACTTTGGGGGTTACAGCACCCTTTAACAGTCAAGCCAGCCGGCCCTTTACTTATGACACAGGCGCACGCTTGGCACTACTTTATTGATGCACGTGCGGCTACTGCGCTCACAATTCACAAACACAGAAAATATTTTTTTATTTGGTTTGGAGTGTACTTTGGGGGATACAGCACCCTTTAACGGTCAAGCCAGCTGGCCCTTTACTTATGACACACGCGCACGCTTGGCATTACTTTGTTGATACACGTGCGGCTACTGCGCACACAATTCACGAACACAGAAAATAATTTTTTTTTGGTTTGGAGTGTACTTTGGGGGTTACAGCACCCTTTAACGGTCAAGCCAGCCGGCCCTTTATTTATGACACAGGCACACGCTTGGCACTACTTTGTTGATGCACGTGCGGCTACTGCGCACACAATTCACAAACACAGAAAATATTTTTTTATTTATTTTGGACTGGAGTGTACTTTGGGGGTTACAGCACCCTTTAACGGTCAAGCCAGCCTGCCATTTACTTATGACACAGGCGCACGCTTGGCACTACTTTGTTGATGCACGTGCGGCTACTGCGCACACATTTCACAAAAACAGAAATTAGTTTTTTATTTGGTTTGGAGTGTACTTTGAGGGTTACAGCACCCTTTAATGGTCAAGCCAGCAGGCCCTTTACTTCTGACACAGGCGCACGCTTGGCACTACTTTATTGATGCACTTGAGGCTACTGCGCACACAATTCACAAACACAGAAAATATTTTTTATTTATTTTGGACTGGAGTGTACTTTGGGGGTTACAGCACCCTTTAATGATCAAGCCAGCTGGCCCTTTACATATGACACAGGCGCACGCTTGGCACTACTTTGTTGATGCACGTGCGGCTACTGCGCACACAATTCACAAACACAGAAAATATTTTTTTATTTGGTTTGGAGTGTACTTTGGGGTTACAGCACCCTTTAATGGTCAAGCCAGCCGGCCCTTTACTTATGACACAGGCGCACGCTTGGCATTACTTTGTTGATGCACGTGCGGCTACTGCGCACACAATTCACAAACACAGAAAAACATTTTTTATTTGGTTTGGAGTGTACTTTGGGGGTTACAGCACCCATTAATGGTCAAGCCAGCTGGCCCTTTACTTATGACACAGGCGCACGCTTGGCACTACTTTATTGATGCACGTTTGGCTACTGCGCTCACAATTCACAAACACAGAAAATATTTTTTTATTTGGTTTGGAGTGTACTTTGGGTGTTACAGCACCCTTTAATGGTCAAGCTAGCCGGCCCTTTACTTATGTCACAGGCGCACGCTTGGCACTACTTTATTGATGCACGTGCAGCTACTGCGCTCACTATTCACAAACACTGAAAATATTTTTTTATTTGGTTTGGAGTGTACTTTGGGTGTTACAGCACCCTTTAAAAGTCTAGCCAGCCGGCCCTTTACTTATGGCATAGGCGCACGCTTGGCACTACTTTGTTTTGCACGTGCGGCTACTTCGCACACAATTCACAAACACAGGAAATATTTTTTTATTTGGTTTGGAGTGTACTTTGGGTGTTACAGCACCCTTTAAAGGTCTAGCAAGCCGGCCCTTTACTTATGACACAGGCGCACGCTTGGCACTACTTTGTTGATGCACGTGCGGCTACTGCGCACACAATTCACAAACACAGAAAATATTTTTTTATTTGGTTTGGAGTGTACTTTGGGGGTTACAGCACCCTTTAAAGGTCTAGCCAGCCGGCCCTTTACTTATGGCATAGGCGCACGCTTGGCACTACTTTGTTTTGCACGTGCGGCTACTGCGCACACAATTCAAAAACACAGAAAATATTTTTTTATTTGGTTTGGAGTGTACTTTGGGGGTTACAGCACCCATTAACGGTCAAGTCAGCCGGCCCAATACTTATGACACAGGCGCACGCTTGGCACTACTTTATTGATGCACGTGCGGCTACTGCACACACAATTCACAAACACAGAAAATATTTTTTATTTATTTTGGACTGGCGTGTACTTTGGGGGTTACAGCACCCTTTAACGGTCAAGCCAGCCGACCCTTTACTTTTGACACAGGCGCACACTTGGCATTACTTTGTTGATGCACGTGCGGCGACTGCGCACACAATTCACAAACACAGAAAAATTTTTTTTATTTGGTTTGGAGTATACTTTGGGGGTTACAGCACCCTTTAATGGTCAAGCCAGCCGGCCCTTTTCTTCTGACACAGGCGCACGCTTGGCACTACTTTATTGAGCACTTGAGGCTACTGCGCACACAATTCACAAACACAGAAAATATTTTTTATTTATTTTGGACTGGAATGTACTTTGGGGGTTACAGCACCCTTTAACGGTCAAGCCAGCTGGCCCTTTACTTATGACACAGGCGCACGATTGGCACTACTTTGTTGATGCACGTGCGGCTACTGCGCACACAATTCACAAACACAGAAAATATTTTTTATTTATTTTGGACTGGAATGTACTTTGGGGGTTACAGCACCCTTTAACGGTCAAGCCAGCTGGCCCTTTACTTATGACACAGGCGCACGCTTGGCACTACTTTGTTGATGCACGTGCGGCTACTGCGCTCACAATTCACAAACACAGAAAATATTTTTTTATTTGGTTTGGAGTGTACTTTGGGGGATACAGCACCCTTTAACGGTCAAGCCAGCCGGCCTTTTACTTATGACACAGGCGCACGCTTGGCATTACTTTGTTGATGCAAGTGCGGCTACTGCGCTCACAATTCACAAACACAGAAAATATTTTTTTATTTGGTTTGGAGTGTACTTTTGGGGTTACAGCACCCTTTAACGGTCAAGCCAGCCGGCCCTTTACTTATGACACAGGCGCACGCTTGGCACTACTTTATTGATGCACGTGCGGCTACTGCGCTCACAATTCACAAACACAGAAAATATTTTTTTATTTGGTTTGGAGTGTTCTTTGGGGTTACAGCACCCTTTAACGGTCAAGCCAGCCAGCTCTTTACTTATGACACAGGCGCACGCTTGGCACTACTTTGTTGATGCACGTGCTGCTACAGCGCACACAATTCAAAAACACAGAAAATATTTTTTTATTTGGTTTGGAGTGTACTTTGGGGGTTACAGCACCCTTTAACGGTCAAGCCAGCCGGCCTTTTACTTATGACACAGGCGCCCGCTTGGCATGACTTTGTTGATGCACGTGCGGCTACTACGCACACAATTCACGAACACAGTAAATAATTTTTTATTTGGTCTGGACTGTACTTTGGGGGTACAGCACCCTTTAATGGTCAAGCCAGCCGGCCCTTTACTTATGACACAGGCGCATGCTTGGCATTTCTTTGTTGATGCACGTGCGCAACTGCGCACACAATTCACAAACACAGAAAAAAATTTTTTATTTGGTTTGGAGTGTACTTTTGGGGTTACAGCACCCTTTAACGGTCAAGCCAGCCGGCCCTTTACTTATGACACAGGCGCACGCTTGGCAATACTTTATTGATGCACGTGCGGCTACTGCGCTCACAATTCACAAACACAGAAAATATTTTTTTATTTGGTTTGGAGTGTTCTTTGGGGTTACAGCACCCTTTAACGGTCAAGCCAGCCAGCTCTTTACTTATGACACAGGCGCACGCTTGGCACTACTTTGTTGATGCACGTGCTGCTACAGCGCACACAATTCAAAAACACAGAAAATATTTTTTTATTTGGTTTGGAGTGTACTTTGGGGGTTACAGCACCCTTTAACGGTCAAGCCAGCCTGCCCTTTACTTATGACACTTGCGCACGCTTGGCATGACTTTGTTGATGCACGTGCGGCTACAGCGCACACAATTCACGAACACAGTAAATAATTTTTTATTTGGTCTGGAGTGTACTTTGGGGGTACAGCACCCTTTAATGGTCAAGCCAGCCGGCCCTTTACTTATGACACAGGCGCATGCTTGGCATTTCTTTGTTGATGCACGTGCGCAACTGCGCACACAATTCACAAACACAGAAAAAATTTTTTTAATTGGTTTGGAGTGTACTTTGGGGGTTACAGCACCCTTTAACAGTCAAGCCAGCCAGCTCTTTACTTATGACACAGGCGCACGCTTGGCACTACTTTGTTGATGCACGTGCGGCTACAGCGCACACAATTCAAAAACACAGAAAATATTTTTTTATTTGGTTTGGAGTGTTCTTTGGGGGTTACAGCACCCTTTAACGGTCAAGCCAGCTTGCCAAATACTTATGACACAGGCGCACGCTTGGCACTACTTTGTTGATGCACGTGCAGCTACTGCGCACACAATTCACAAACACAGAAAATATTTTTTTATTTGGTATGGACTGGAGTGTACTTTGGGGGTTATAGCACCCTTTAACGATCAAGCCAGCCGGCCCTTTACTTATGACACAGACGCACCCTTGGCACTACTTTATTGATGCACGTGCGGCTACTGCGCTCACAATTCACAAACACAGAAAATATTTTTTTATTTGGTTTGGAGTGTTCTTTGGGGTTACAGCACCCTTTAACGGTCAAGCCAGCCAGCTCTTTACTTATGACACAGGCGCACGCTTGGCAATACTTTGTTGATGCACGTGCTGCTACAGCGCACACAATTCAAAAACACAGAAAATATTTTTTTATTTGGTTTGGAGTGTACTTTGGGGGTTACAGCACCCTTTAACGGTCAAGCCAGCCGGCCTTTTACTTATGACACAGGCGCACGCTTGGCATGACTTTGTTGATGCACGTGCGGCTACTGCGCACACAATTCACGAACACAGTAAATAATTTTTTATTTGGTCTGGAGTGTACTTTGGGGTTACAGCACCCTTTAATGGTCAAGCCAGCCGGCCCTTTACTTATGACACAGGCGCATGCTTGGCATTTATTTGTTGATGCACGTGCGCAACTGCGCACACAATTCACAAACATAGAAAAAAATTTTTTAATTGGTTTGGAGTGTACTTTGGGGGTTACAGCACCCTTTAACAGTCAAGCCAGCCAGCTCTTTACTTATGACACAGGCGCACGCTTGGCACTACTTTGTTGATGCACGTGCGGCTACAGCGCACACAATTCACAAACACAGAAAATATTTTTTTATTTGGTATGGACTGGAGTGTACTTTGGGGGTTATAGCACCCTTTAACGATCAAGCCAGCCGGCCCTGTACTTATGACACAGACGCACCCTTGGCACTACTTTGTTGATGCAAGTGCGGCTACTGTGCACACAATTCACAAACACAGAAAATATTTTTTTATTTGATTTGGAGTGTACTTTGGGGGTTACAGCACCCTTTAATGGTCAAGCAAGCTGGCCCATAACTTATGACACAGGTGCACGCTTGGCACTACTTTATTGATGCACGTGCGGCTACTGCGCACACAATTCACAAACACAGAAAATATTTTTTATTTATTTTGGACTGGAGTGTACTTTGGGGGTTACAGCACACTTTAACGGTCAAGCCAGCTGGCCCTTTACTTATGACACAGGCGCATGCTTGGCACTACTTTGTTGATGCACGTGAGGCAACTGCGCTCACAATTCACAAACACAGAAAATATTTTTTTATTTGGTTTGGAGTGTACTTTGGGGGTTACAGCACCCTTTAACAGTCAAGCCAGCCGGCCCTTTACTTATGACACAGGCGCACGCTTGGCACTACTTTATTGATGCACGTGCGGCTACTGCGCTCACAATTCACAAACACAGAAAATATTTTTTTATTTGGTTTGGAGTGTACTTTGGGGGATACAGCACCCTTTAACGGTCAAGCCAGCTGGCCCTTTACTTATGACACACGCGCACGCTTGGCATTACTTTGTTGACACCGTGCGGCTACTGCGCACAACAATTCACGAACACAGAAAATATTTTTTTATTTGGTTTGGAGTGTACTTTGGGGGTTACAGCACCCTTTAACGGTCAAGCCAGCCGGCCCTTTATTTATGACACAGGCACACGCTTGGCACTACTTTGTTGATGCACGTGCGGCTACTGCGCACACAATTCACAAACACAGAAAATATTTTTTTATTTATTTTGGACTGGAGTGTACTTTGGGGGTTACAGCACCCTTTAACGGTCAAGCCAGCCTGCCATTTACTTATGACACAGGCGCACGCTTGGCACTACTTTGTTGATGCACGTGCGGCTACTGCGCACACATTTCACAAAAACAGAAATTAGTTTTTTATTTGGTTTGGAGTGTACTTTGAGGGTTACAGCACCCTTTAATGGTCAAGCCAGCAGGTCCTTTACTTCTGACACAGGCGCACGCTTGGCACTACTTTATTGATGCACTTGAGGCTACTGCGCACACAATTCACAAACACAGAAAATATTTTTTATTTATTTTGGACTGGAGTGTACTTTGGGGGTTACAGCACCCTTTTGTTGTCAAGCCAGCCAGCCCTTTACTTATGATGCAGGCGCACGCTTGGCACTACTTTGTTGATGCACGTGCGGCTACTGCGCACACAATTCACAAACACAGAAAATATTTTTTTATTTGGTTTGGAGTGTACTTTGGGGTTACAGCACCCTTTAATGGTCAAGCCAGCCGGCCCTTTACTTATGACACAGGCGCACGCTTGGCATTACTTTGTTGATGCACGTGCGGCTACTGCGCACACAATTCACAAACACAGAAAAAAAATTTTTATTTGGTTTGGAGTGTACTTTGGGGGTTACAGCACCCTTTAATGGTCAAGCCAGCTGGCCCTTTACTTATGACACAGGCGCACGCTTGGCACTACTTTATTGATGCACGTTCGGCTACTGCGCTCACAATTCACAAACACAGAAAATATTTTTTTATTTGGTTTGGAGTGTACTTTGGGTGTTACAGCACCCTTTAATGGTCAAGCTAGCCAGCCCTTTACTTATGTCACAGGCGCACGCTTGGTACTACTTTATTGATGCACGTGCAGCTACTGCGCTCACTATTCACAAACACTGAAAATATTTTTTTATTTGGTTTGGAGTGTACTTTGGGTGTTACAGCACCCTTTAAAAGTCTAGCCAGCCGGCCCTTTACTTATGGCATAGGCGCACGCTTGGCACTACTTTGTTTTGCACGTGCGGCTACTTCGCACACAATTCACAAACACAGGAAATATTTTTTTATTTGGTTTGGAGTGTACTTTGGGTGTTACAGCACCCTTTAAAGGTCTAGCCAGCCGGCCCTTTACTTATGACACAGGCGCACGCTTGGCACTACTTTGTTGATGCACGTGCGGCTACTGCGCACACAATTCACAAACACAGAAAATATTTTTTTATTTGTTTGGAGTGTACTTTGGGGGTTACAGCACCCTTTAAAGGTCTAGCCAGCCGGCCCTTTACTTATGGCATAGGCGCACGCTTGGCACTACTTTGTTTTGCACGTGCGGCTACTGCGCACACAATTCAAAAACACAGAAAATATTTTTTTATTTGGTTTGGAGTGTACTTTGGGGGTTACAGCACCCATTAACGGTCAAGTCAGCCGGCCCAATACTTATGACACAGGCGCACGCTTGGCACTACTTTATTGATGCACGTGCGGCTACTGCACACACAATTCACAAACACAGAAAATATTTTTTATTTATTTTGGACTGGCGTGTACTTTGGGGGTTACAGCACCCTTTAACGGTCAAGCCAGCCGACCCTTTACTTTTGACACAGGCGCACACTTGGCATTACTTTGTTGATGCACGTGCGGCGACTGCGCACACAATTCACAAACACAGAAAAAATTTTTTTATTTGGTTTGGAGTATACTTTGGGGGTTACAGCACCCTTTAATGGTCAAGCCAGCCGGCCCTTTTCTTCTGACACAGGCGCACGCTTGGCACTACTTTATTGAGCACTTGAGGCTACTGCGCACACAATTCACAAACACAGAAAATATTTTTTATTTTGTTTGGACTGGAGTGAACTTTGGGGGTTATAGCGCCCTTTAACGGTCAAGCCAGCCGGCCCTTTACTTATGACACAGGCGCACGCTTGGCACTACTTTGTTGATGCACGTGCAGCTACAGCGCACACAATTCACAAACACAGAAAATATTTTTTTATTTGGTTTGGAGTGTACTTTGGGGGTTACAGCACCCTTTAACAGTCAAGCCAGCCGGCCCTTTACTTATGACACAGTCGCACGCTTGGCACTACTTTATTGATGCACGTGCGGCAACTGCGCTCACAATTCACAAACACAGAAAATATTTTTTTATTTGGTTTGGAGTGTACTTTGGGGGTTACAGCACCCTTTAACGGTCAAGCCAGCCAGCTCTTTACTTATGACACAGGGCACTACTTTGTTGATGCACGTGCGGCTACAGCGCACACAATTCAAAAACACAGAAAATATTTTTTTATTTGGTTTGGAGTGTACTTTGGGGGTTACAGCACCCTTTAACGGTCAAGCCAGCTGGCCCAATACTTATGACACAGGCGCACGCTTGGCACTACTTTGTTGATGCATGTGCAGCTACTGCGCACACAATTCACAAACACAGAAAATATTTTTTTATTTGGTATGGACTGGAGTGTACTTTGGGGGTCATAGCACCCTTTAACGATCAAGCCAGCGGGCCCTTTACTTATGACACAGACGCACCCTTGGCACTACTTTGTTGATGCAAGTGCGGCTACTGTGCACACAATTCACAAACACAGAAAATATTTTTTTATTTGGTTTGGAGTGTACTTTGGGGGTTACAGTACCCTTTAATGGTCAAGCCAGCTGGCCCTTTACTTATGTCACAGGCGCACGCTTGGCACTACTTTGTTAATGCACGTGCGGCTACTGCGCACACAATTCACAAACACAGAAAATATTTTTTTATTTGGTTTGGTGTGTACCTTGGGGGTTACAGCACCCTTTAATGGTCAAGCAAGCTGGCCCATAACTTATGACACAGGTGCACGCTTGGCACTACTTTATTGATGCACGTGCGGCTACTGCGCACACAATTCACAAACACAGAAAATATTTTTTTTTTGGTTTGGAGTGTACTTTGGGGTTACAGCACCCTTTAACGGTCAAGCCAGCCGGCCCTTTACTTCTGACACAGGCGCACGCTTGGCACTACTTTATTGATGCACGTGCGGCTACTGCGCACACAATTCACAAACACAGAAAATATTTTTTATTTATTTTGGACTGGAGTGTACTTTGGGGGTTACAGCACCCTTTAACGGTCAAGCCAGCTGGCCCTTTACTTATGACACAGGCGCACGCTTGGCACTACTTTGTTGATGCACGTGAGGCAGCTGCGCTCACAATTCACAAACACAGAAAATATTTTTTTATTTGGTTTGGAGTGTACTTTGGGGGATACAGCACCCTTTAACGGTCAAGCCAGCCGGCCCTTTACTTATGACACAGGCGCACGCTTGGCATTACTTTGTTGATGCACGTGCGGCTACTGCGCACACAATTCACGAACACAGAAAATATTTTTTTATTTGGTTTGGAGTGTACTTTGGGGGTTACAGCACCCTTTAACGGTCAAGCCAGCCTGCCCTTTACTTATGACACAGGCACACGCTTAGCACTACTTTGTTGATGCACTTGCGGCTACTGCGCACACATTTTACAAAAACAGAAAATAGTTTTTTATTTGGTTTGGAGTGTACTTTGAGGGTTACAGCACCCTTTAATGGTCAAGCCAGCAGGCCCTTTACTTCTGACACAGGCGCACGCATGGCAATACTTTATTGATGCACTTGAGGCTACTGCGCACACAATTCACAAACACAGAAAATATTTTTTTATTTATTTTGGACTGGAGTGTACTTTGGGGGTTACAGCACCCTTTAATGATCAAGCCGGCAGGCCCTTTACATATGACACAGGCGCACGCTTGGCACTACTTTGTTGATGCACGTGCGGCTACTGCGCACACAATTCACAAACACAGAAAATATTTTTTTATTTGGTTTGGAGTGTACTTTGGGGGTTACAGCACCCTTTAGTTGTCAAGCCAGCCAGCCCTTTACTTATGACACAGGCGCACGCTTGGCACTACTTTGTTGATGCACGTGCAGCTACTGCGCACACAATTCACAAACACAGAAAATATTTTTTATTTATTTTGGACTGGAATGTACTTTGGGGGTTACAGCACCCTTTAACGGTCAAGCCAGCCGGCCCTTTACTTATGACACAGGCGCACGCTTGGCACTACTTTATTGATGCACGTGCGGCAACTGCGCTCACAATTCACAAACACAGAAAATATTTTTTTATTTGGTTTGGAGTGTACTTTTGGGGGTTACAGCACCCTTTAACGGTCCAAGCCAGCCAGCTCTTTACTTATGACACAGGCGCACGCTTGGCACTACTTTGTTGATGCACGTGCGGCTACAGCGCACACAATTCAAAAACACAGAAAATATTTTTTTATTTGGTTTGGAGTGTACTTTGGGGGGTTACAGTACCCTTTAATGGTCAAGCCAGCTGGCCCTTTACTTATGTCACAGGCGCACCGCTTGGCACTACTTTGTTAATGCACGTGCGGCTACTGCGCACACCAATTCACAAACACAGAAAATATTTTTTTTATTTGGTTTGGTGTGTACCTTGGGGGTTACAGCACCCTTTAATGGTCAAGCAAGCTGGCCCATAACTTATGACACAGGTGCACGCTTGGCACTACTTTATTGATGCACGTGCGGCTACTGCGCACACAATTCACAAAACACAGAAAATATTTTTTTTTTTTGTTTGGAGTGTACTTTGGGGTTACAGCACCCTTTAACGGTCAAGCCAGCCGGCCCTTTACTTCTGACACAGGCGCACGCTTGGCACTACTTTATTGATGCACGTGCGGCTACTGCGCACACAAATTCACAAACACAGAAAATATTTTTTATTTATTTTGGACTGGAGTGTACTTTGGGTGTTACAGCACCCTTTAACAGTCAAGCCAGCTGGCCCTTTACTTATGACACAGGCGCACGCTTGGCACTACTTTGTTGATGCACGTGAGGCAGCTGCGCTCACAATTCACAAACACAGAAAATATTTTTATATTTGGTTTGGAGTGTACTTTGGGGGTTACAGCACCCTTTAACAGTCAAGCCAGACGGCACTTTACTTATGACACAGGCGCACGCTTGGCACTACTTTATTGATGCACGTGCGGCTACTGCGCTCACAATTCACAAACACAGAAAATATTTTTTTATTTGGTTTGGAGTGTACTTTGGGGGATACAGCACCCTTTAACGGTCAAGCCAGCCGGCCCTTTACTTATGACACAGGCGCACGCTTGGCATTACTTTGTTGATGCACGTGCGGCTACTGCGCACACAATTCACGAACACAGAAAATATTTTTTTATTTGGTTTGGAGTGTACTTTGGGGGTTACAGCACCCTTTAACGGTCAAGCCAGCCTGCCCTTTACTTATGACACAGGCACACGCTTAGCACTACTTTGTTGATGCACTTGCGGCTACTGCGCACACATTTTACAAAAACAGAAAATAGTTTTTTATTTGGTTTGGAGTGTACTTTGAGGGTTACAGCACCCTTTAATGGTCAAGCCAGCAGGCCCTTTACTTCTGACACAGGCGCACGCTTGGCACTATTTTATTGATGCACTTGAGGCTACTGCGCACACAATTCACAAACACAGAAAATATTTTTTTATTTATTTTGGACTGGAGTGTACTTTGGGGGTTACAGCACCCTTTAATGATCAAGCCGGCAGGCCCTTTACATATGACACAGGCGCACGCTTGGCACTACTTTATTGATGCACGTGCGGCTACTGCGCTCACAATTCAAAAACACAGAAAATATTTTTTTATTTGGTTTGGAGTGTACTTTGGGGGATACAGCACCCTTTAACGGTCAAGCCAGCCGGCCCTTTACTTATGACACAGGCGCACGCTTGGCATTACTTTGTTGATGCACGTGCGGCTACTGCGCACACAATTCACGAACACAGAAAATATTTTTTTATTTGGTTTGGAGTGTACTTTGGGGGTTACAGCACCCTTTAACGGTCAAGCCAGCCTGCCCTTTACTTATGACACAGGCACACGCTTAGCACTACTTTGTTGATGCACTTGCGGCTACTGCGCACACATTTTACAAAAACAGAAAATAGTTTTTTATTTGGTTTGGAGTGTACTTTGGGGGTTACAGCACCCTTTAACGGTCAAGCCAGCCGGCCCTTTATTTATGACACAGGCACACGCTTGGCACTACTTTGTTGATGCACGTGCGGCTACTGCGCACACAATTCACAAACACAGAAAATATTTTTTTATTTATTTTGGACTGGAGTGTACTTTGGGGGTTACAGCACCCTTTAACGGTCAAGCCAGCCTGCCATTTACTTATGACACAGGCGCATGCTTGGCACTACTTTGTTGATGCACGTGCGGCTACTGCGCACACATTTCACAAAAACAGAAATTAGTTTTTTATTTGGTTTGGAGTGTACTTTGAGGGTTACAGCACCCTTTAATGGTCAAGCCAGCCGGCCCTTTACTTCTGACACAGGCGCACGCTTGGCACTACTTTATTGATGCACTTGAGGCTACTGCGCACACAATTCACAAACACAGAAAATATTTTTATTTATTTTGGACTGGAGTGTACTTTGGGGGTTACAGCACCCTTTAATGATCAAGCCAGCTGGCCCTTTACATATGACACAGGCGCACGCTTGGCACTACTTTGTTGATGCACGTGCGGCTACTGCGCACACAATTCACAAACACAGAAAAAAATTTTTTATTTGGTTTGGAGTGTACTTTGGGGGTTACAGCACCCTTTAATGGTCAAGCCAGCTGGCCCTTTACTTATGACACAGGCGCACGCTTGGCACTACTTTATTGATGCACGTTCGGCTACTGCGCTCACAATTCACAAACACAGAAAATATTTTTTTATTTGGTTTGGAGTGTACTTTGGGTGTTACAGCACCCTTTAATGGTCAAGCTAGCCGGCCCTTTACTTATGTCACAGGCGCACGCTTGGCAATACTTTATTGATGCACGTGCAGCTACTGCGCTCACTATTCACAAACACTGAAAATATTTTTTTATTTGGTTTGGAGTGTACTTTGGGTGTTACAGCACCCTTTAAAAGTCTAACCAGCCGGCCCTTTACTTATGGCATAGGCGCACGCTTGGCACTACTTTGTTTTGCACGTGCAGCTACTTCGCACACAATTCACAAACACAGAAAATATTTTTTTATTTGGTTTGGAGTGTACTTTGGGTGTTACAGCACCCTTTAAAGGTCTAGCCAGCCGGCCCTTTACTTATGGCATAGGCGCACGCTTGGCACTACTTTGTTTTGCACGTGCGGCTACTGCGCACACAATTCAAAAACACAGAAAATATTTTTTTATTTGGTTTGGAGTGTACTTTGGGGGTTACAGCACCCTTTAACGGTCAAGTCAGCCGGCCCAATACTTATGACACAGGCGCACGCTTGGCACTACTTTATTGATGCACGTGCGGCTACTGCGCACACAATTCACAAACACAGAAAATATTTTTTATTTATTTTGGACTGGCGTGTACTTTGGGGGTTACAGCACCCTTTAACGGTCAAGCCAGCCGACCCTTTACTTTTGACACAGGCGCACACTTGGCATTACTTTGTTGATGCACGTGCGGCGACTGCGCACACAATTCACAAACACAGAAAATATTTTTTTATTTGGTTTGGAGTATACTTTGGGGGTTACAGCACCCTTTAATGGTCAAGCCAGCCGGCCCTTTTCTTCTGACACAGGCGCATGCTTGGCACTACTTTATTGATGCACTTGAGGCTACTGCGCACACAATTCACAAACACAGAAAATATTTTTTTATTTTGTTTGGACTGGAGTGAACTTTGGGGGTTATAGCACCCTTTAACGGTCAAGCCAGCCGGCCCTTTACTTATGACACAGGCGCACGCTTGGCACTACTTTGTTGATGCACGTGCAGCTACAGCGCACACAATTCACAAACACAGAAAATATTTTTTTATTTGGTTTGGAGTGTACTTTGGGGGTTACAGCACCCTTTAACAGTCAAGCCAGCTGGCCCTTTACTTATGACACAGGCGCACGCTTGGCACTACTTTATTGATGCACGTGCGGCAACTGCGCTCACAATTCACAAACACAGAAAATATTTTTTTATTTGGTTTGGAGTGTACTTTGGGGGTTACAGCACCCTTTAACGGTCAAGCCAGCCAGCTCTTTACTTATGACACAGGCGCACGCTTGGCACTATTTTGTTGATGCACGTGCGGCTACAGCGCACACAATTCAAAAACACAGAAAATATTTTTTTATTTGGTTTGGAGTGTACTTTGGGGGTTACAGCACCCTTTAACGGTCAAGCCAGCTGGCCCAATACTTATGACACAGGCGCACGCTTGGCACTACTTTGTTGATGCACGTGCAGCTACTGCGCACACAATTCACAAACACAGAAAATATTTTTTTATTTGGTATGGACTGGAGTGTACTTTGGGGGTTATAGCACCCTTTAACGATCAAGCCAGCGGGCCCTTTACTTATGACACAGACGCACCCTTGGCACTACTTTGTTGATGCAAGTGCGGCTACTGTGCACACAATTCACAAACACAGAAAATATTTTTTTATTTGGTTTGGAGTGTACTTTGGGGGTTACAGTACCCTTTAATGGTCAAGCCAGCCGGCCCTTTACTTATGTCACAGGCGCACGCTTGGCACTACTTTGTTAATGCACGTGCGGCTACTGCGCACACAATTCACAAACACAGAAAATATTTTTTTTTTATTTTGGACTGGAGTGTACTTTGGGGGTTACAGCACCCTTTAACGGTCAAGCCAGCTGGCCCTTTACTTATGACACAGGCGCACGCTTGGCACTACTTTGTTGATGCACGTGAAGCAGCTGCGCTCACAATTCACAAACACAGAAAATATTTTTATATTTGGTTTGGAGTGTACTTTGGGGGATACAGCACCCTTTAACGGTCAAGCCAGCCGGCCCTTTACTTATGACACAGGCGCACGCTTGGCATTACTTTGTTGATGCAGGTGCGGCTACTGCGCACACAATTCACGAACACAGAAAATATTTTTTTATTTGGTTTGGAGTGTACTTTGGGGGTTACAGCACCCTTTAACGGTCAAGCCAGCCTGCCCTTTACTTATGACACAGGCACACGCTTTGCACTACTTTGTTGATGCACTTGCGGCTACTGCGCACACATTTTACAAAAACAGAAAATAGTTTTTTATTTGGTTTGGAGTGTACTTTGAGGGTTACAGCACCCTTTAATGGTCAAGCCAGCAGGCCCTTTACTTCTGACACAGGCGCACGCTTGGCACTACTTTATTGATGCACTTGAGGCTACTGCGCACACAATTCACAAACACAGAAAATATTTTTTTATTTATTTTGGACTGGAGTGTACTTTGGGGGTTACAGCACCCTTTAATGATCAAGCCAGCAGGCCCTTTACATATGACACAGGCGCACGCTTGGCACTACTTTGTTGATGCACGTGCGGCTACTGCGCACACAATTCACAAACACAGAAAATATTTTTTTATTTGGTTTGGAGTGTACTTTGGGGGTTACAGCACCCTTTAGTTGTCAAGCCAGCCAGCCCTTTACTTATGACACAGGCGCACGCTTGGCACTACTTTGTTGATGCACGTGCGGCTACTGCGCACACAATTCACAAACACAGAAAATATTTTTTATTTATTTTGGACTGGAATGTACTTTGGGGGTTACAGCACCCTTTAATGGTCAAGCCAGCTGGCCCTTTACTTATGACACAGGCGCACGCTTGGCACTACTTTGTTGATGCACGTGCGGCTACTGCGCTCACAATTCACAAACACAGAAAATATTTTTTTATTTGGTTTGGAGTGTACTTTGGGGGATACAGCACCCTTTAACGGTCAAGCCAGCCGGCCCTTTACTTATGACACAGGCGCACGCTTGGCATTACTTTGTTGATGCAAGTGCCGCTACTGCGCTCACAATTCACAAACACAGAAAATATTTTTTTATTTGGTTTGGAGTGTACTTTTGGGGTTACAGCACCCTTTAACGGTCAAGCCAGCCGGCCCTTTACTTATGACACAGGCGCACGCTTGGCACTACTTTATTGATGCACGTGCGGCTACTGCGCTCACAATTCACAAACACAGAAAATATTTTTTTATTTGGTTTGGAGTGTTCTTTGGGGTTACAGCACCCTTTAACGGTCAAGCCAGCCAGCTCTTTACTTATGACACAGGCGCACGCTTGGCACTACTTTGTTGATGCACGTGCTGCTACAGCGCACACAATTCAAAAACACAGAAAATATTTTTTTATTTGGTTTGGAGTGTACTTTGGGGGTTACAGCACCCTTTAACGGTCAAGCCAGCCTGCCCTTTACTTATGACACAGGCGCACGCTTGGCATGACTTTGTTGATGCACGTGCGGCTACTGCGCACACAATTCACGAACACAGTAAATAATTTTTTATTTGGTCTGGAGTGTACTTTGGGGGTACAGCACCCTTTAATGGTCAAGCCAGCCGGCCCTTTACTTATGACACAGGCGCATGCTTGGCATTTCTTTGTTGATGCACGTGCGCAACTGCGCACACAATTCACAAACACAGAAAACATTTTTTTAATTGGTTTGGAGTGTACTTTGGGGGTTACAGCACCCTTTAACAGTCAAGCCAGCCAGCTCTTTACTTATGACACAGGCGCACGCTTGGCACTACTTTGTGGATGCACGTGCGGCTACAGCGCACACAATTCAAAAACACAGAAAATATTTTTTTATTTGGTTTGGAGTGTACTTTGGGGGTTACAGCACCCTTTAATGGTCAAGCCAGCTTGCCAAATACTTATGACACAGGCGCACGCTTGGCACTACTTTGTTGATGCACGTGCAGCTACTGCGCACACAATTCACAAACACAGAAAATATTTTTTTATTTGGTATGGACTGGAGTGTACTTTGGGGGTTATAGCACCCTTTAACGATCAAGCCAGCCGGCCCTTTACTTATGACACAGACGCACCCTTGGCACTACTTTATTGATGCACGTGCGGCTACTGCGCTCACAATTCACAAACACAGAAAATATTTTTTTATTTGGTTTGGAGTGTTCTTTGGGGTTACAGCACCCTTTAATGGTCAAGCCAGCCAGCTCTTTACTTATGACACATGCGCACGCTTGGCACTACTTTGTTGATGCACGTGCTGCTACAGCGCACACAATTCAAAAACACAGAAAATATTTTTTTATTTGGTTTGGAGTGTACTTTGGGGGTTACAGCACCCTTTAACGGTCAAGCCAGCCGGCCTTTTACTTATGACCCATGCGCACGTTTGGCATGACTTTGTTGATGCACATGCAGCTACTGCGCACACAATTCACGAACACAGTAAATAATTTTTTATTTGGTCTGGAGTGTACTTTGGGGGTACAGCACCCTTTAATGGTCAAGCCAGCCGGCCCTTTACTTATGACACAGGCGCATGCTTGGCATTTCTTTGTTGATGCACGTGCGCAACTGCGCACACAATTCACAAACATAGAAAAAATTTTTTTAATTGGTTTGGAGTGTACTTTGGGGGTTACAGCACCCTTTAACAGTCAAGCCAGCCAGCTCTTTACTTATGACACAGGCGCACGCTTGGCACTACTTTGTTGATGCACGTGCGGCTACAGCGCACACAATTCAAAAACACAAAAAATATTTTTTTATTTGGTTTGGAGTGTACTTTGGGGGTTACAGCACCCTTTAATGGTCAAGCCAGCTTGCCAAATACTTATGACACAGGCGCACGCTTGGCACTACTTTGTTGATGCACGTGCAGCTACTGCGCACACAATTCACAAACACAGAAAATATTTTTTTATTTGGTTTGGACTGGAGTGTACTTTGGGGGTTATAGCACCCTTTAACGATCAAGCCAGCCGGCCCTTTACTTATGACACAGACGCACCCTTGGCACTACTTTGTTGATGCAAGTGCGGCTACTGTGCACACAATTCACAAACACAGAAAATATTTTTTTATTTGGTTTGGAGTGTACTTTGGGGGTTACAGTACCCTTTAATGGTCAAGCCAGCCGGCCCTTTACTTATGTCACAGGCGCACGCTTGGCACTACTTTGTTAATGCACGTGCGGCTACTGCGCACACAATTCACAAACACAGAAAATATTTTTTTTTTATTTTGGACTGGAGTGTACTTTGGGGGTTACAGCACCCTTTAACGGTCAAGCCAGCTGGCCCTTTACTTATGACACAGGCGCACGCTTGGCACTACTTTGTTGATGCACGTGAAGCAGCTGCGCTCACAATTCACAAACACAGAAAATATTTTTATATTTGGTTTGGAGTGTACTTTGGGGGATACAGCACCCTTTAACGGTCAAGCCAGCCGGTCCTTAACTTATGACACAGGCGCACGCTTGGCATTACTTTGTTGATGCAGGTGCGGCTACTGCGCACGACAATTCACGAACACAGAAAATATTTTTTTATTTGGTTTGGAGTGTACTTTGGGGGTTACAGCACCCTTTAACGGTCAAGCCAGCCTGCCCTTTACTTATGACACAGGCACACGCTTTGCACTACTTTGTTGATGCACTTGCGGCTACTGCGCACACATTTTACAAAAACAGAAAATAGTTTTTTATTTGGTTTGGAGTGTACTTTGAGGGTTACAGCACCCTTTAATGGTCAAGCCAGCAGGCCCTTTACTTCTGACACAGGCGCACGCTTGGCACTACTTTATTGATGCACTTGAGGCTACTGCGCACACAATTCACAAACACAGAAAATATTTTTTTATTTATTTTGGACTGGAGTGTACTTTGGGGGTTACAGCACCCTTTAATGATCAAGCCGGCAGGCCCTTTACATATGACACAGGCGCACGCTTGGCACTACTTTGTTGATGCACGTGCGGCTACTGCGCACCACAATTCACAAACACAGAAAATATTTTTTTATTTGGTTTGGAGTGTACTTTGGGGGTTACAGCACCCTTTAGTTGTCAAGCCAGCCAGCCCTTTACTTATGACACAGGCGCACGCTTGGCACTACTTTGTTGATGCACGTGCGGCTACTGCGCACACAATTCACAAACACAGAAAATATTTTTTATTTATTTTGGACTGGAATGTACTTTGGGGGTTACAGCACCCTTTAATGGTCAAGCCAGCTGGCCCTTTACTTATGACACAGGCGCACGCTTGGCACTACTTTGTTGATGCACGTGCGGCTACTGCGCTCACAATTCACAAACACAGAAAATATTTTTTTATTTGGTTTGGAGTGTACTTTGGGGGATACAGCACCCTTTAACGGTCAAGCCAGCCGGCCCTTTACTTATGACACAGGCGCACGCTTGGCATTACTTTGTTGATGCAAGTGCGGCTACTGCGCTCACAATTCACAAACACAGAAAATATTTTTTTATTTGGTTTGGAGTGTACTTTTGGGGTTACAGCACCCTTTAACGGTCAAGCCAGCCGGCCCTTTACTTATGACACAGGCGCACGCTTGGCACTACTTTATTGATGCACGTGCGGCTACTGCGCTCACAATTCACAAACACAGAAAATATTTTTTTATTTGGTTTGGAGTGTACTTTGGGGGTTACAGCACCCTTTAACGGTCAAGCCAGCTTGCCAAATACTTATGACACAGGCGCACGCTTGGCACTACTTTGTTGATGCACGTGCAGCTACTGCGCACACAATTCACAAACACAGAAAATATTTTTTTATTTGGTTTGGACTGGAGTGTACTTTGGGGGTTATAGCACCCTTTAACGATCAAGCCAGCCGGCCCTTTACTTATGACACAGACGCACCCTTGGCACTACTTTGTTGATGCAAGTGCGGCTACTGTGCACACAATTCACAAACACAGAAAATATTTTTTTATTTGGTTTGGAGTGTACTTTGGGGGTTACAGCACCCTTTAATGGTCAAGCCAGCTGGCCTTTTACTTATGTCACAGGCGCACGCTTGGCACTACTTTGTTGATGCACGTGCGGCTACTGCGCACACAATTCACAAACACAGAAAATATTTTTTTATTTGGTTTGGTGTGTACCTTGGGGGTTACAGCACCCTTTAATGGTCAAGCAAGCTGGCCCATAACTTATGACACAGGTGCACGCTTGGCACTACTTTATTGATGCACGTGCGGCTACTGCGCACACAATTCACAAACACAGAATATTTTTTTTTTTTGTTTGGAGTGTACTTTGGGGTTACAGCACCCTTTAACGGTCAAGCCAGCTGGCCCTTTACTTCTGACACAGGCGCACGCTTGGCACTACTTTATTGATGCACGTGCGGCTACTGCGCACACAATTCACAAACACAGAAAATATTTTTTATTTATTTTGGACTGGAGTGTACATTGGGGGTTACAGCACCCTTTAACGTTCAAGCCAGCTGGCCCTTTACTTATGACACAGGCGCACGCTTGGCACTACTTTGTTGATGCACGTGAGGCAACTGCGCTCACAATTCACAAACACAGAAAATATTTTTTTATTTGGTTTGGAGTGTACTTTGGGGGTTAAAGCACCCTTTAACAGTCAAGCCAGCCGGCCCTTTACTTATGACACAGGCGCACGCTTGGCACTACATTGTTGATGCACGTGCGGCTACAGCGCACACAATTCAAAAACACAGAAAATATTTTTTTATTTGGTTTGAAGTGTACTTTGGGGGTTACAGCACCCTTTAACGGTCAAGCCAGCTGGCCCAATACTTATGACACAGGCGCACGCTTGGCACTACTTTGTTGATGCATGTACAGCTACTGCGCACACAATTCACAAACACAGAAAATATTTTTTTATTTGGTATGGACTGGAGTGTACTTTGGGGGTTATAGCACCCTTTAACGATCAAGCCAGCCGGCCCTGTACTTATGACACAGACGCACCCTTGGCACTACTTTGTTGATGCAAGTGCGGCTACTGTGCACACAATTCACAAACACAGAAAATATTTTTTTATTTGGTTTGGAGTGTACTTTGGGGGTTACAGCACCCTTTAATGGTCAAGCCAGCCGGCCCTTTACTTATTTCACAGGCGCACGCTTGGCACTACTTTTTATGATGCACGTGCGGCTACTGCGCACACAATTCACAAACACAGAAAATATTTTTTTATTTGGTTTGGTGTGTACCTTGGGGGTTACAGCACCCTTTAATGGTCAAGCAAGCTGGCCCATATCTTATGACACAGGTGCACGCTTGGCACTACTTTATTGATGCACGTGCGGCTACTGCGCACACAATTCACAAACACAGAAAATATTTTTTATTTATTTTGGACTGGAGTGTACTTTGGGGGTTACAGCACCCTTTAACGGTCAAGCCAGCTGGCCCTTTACTTATGACACAGGCGCACGCTTGGCACTACTTTGTTGATGCACGTGAGGCAACTGCACTCACAATTCACAAACACAGAAAATATTTTTTTATTTGGTTTGGAGTGTACTTTGGGGGTTACAGCACCCTTTAACAGTCAAGCCAGCCGGCCCTTTACTTATGACACAGGCGCACGCTTGGCACTACTTTATTGATGCACGTGCGGCTACTGCGCTCACAATTCACAAACACAGAAAATATTTTTTTATTTGGTTTGGAGTGTACTTTGGGGGATACAGCACCCTTTAATGGTCAAGCCAGCTGGCCCTTTACTTATGACACACGCGCACGCTTGGCATTACTTTGTTGATGCACGTGCGGCTACTGCGCACACAATTCACGAACACAGAAAATATTTTTTTATTTGGTTTGGAGTGTACTTTGGGGGTTACAGCACCCTTTAACGGTCAAGCCAGCCGGCCCTTTATTTATGACACAGGCACACGCTTGGCACTACTTTGTTGATGCACGTGCGGCTACTGCGCACACAATTCACAAACACAGAAAATATTTTTTTATTTATTTTGGACTGGAGTGTACTATGGGGGTTACAGCACCCTTTAACGGTCAAGCCAGCCTGCCATTTACTTATGACACAGGCGCACGCTTGGCACTTCTTTGTTGATGCACGTGCGGCTACTGCACACACATTTCACAAAAACAGAAATTAGTTTTTTATTTGGTTTGGAGTGTACTTTGAGGGTTACAGCACCCTTTAATGGTCAAGCCAGCAGGCCCTTTACTTCTGACACAGGCGCACGCTTGGCACTACTTTATTGATGCACTTGAGGCTACTGCGCACACTATTCACAAACACAGAAAATATTTTTTATTTATTTTGGACTGGAGTGTACTTTGGGGGTTACAGCACCCTTTAATGATCAAGCCAGCTGGCCCTTTACATATGACACAGGCGCACGCTTGGCACTACTTTGTTGATGCACGTGCGGCTACTGCGCACACAATTCACAAACACAGAAAATATTTTTTTATTTGGTTTGGAGTGTACTTTGGGGGTTACAGCACCCTTTTGTTGTCAAGCCAGCCAGCCCTTTACTTATGACGCAGGCGCACGCTTGGCACTACTTTGTTGATGCACGTGCGGCTACTGCGCACACAATTCACAAACACAGAAAATATTTTTTTATTTGGTTTGGAGTGTACTTTGGGGGTTACAGCACCCTTTAATGGTCAAGCCAGCCGGCCCTTTACTTATGACACAGGCGCACGCTTGGCATTACTTTGTTGATGCACGTGCGGCTACTGCGCACACAATTCACAAACACAGAAAAAAATTTTTTATTTGGTTTGGAGTGTACTTTGGGGGTTACAGCACCCTTTAATGGTCAAGCCAGCTGGCCCTTTACTTATGACACAGGCGCACGCTTGGCACTACTTTATTGATGCACGTTCGGCTACTGCGCTCACAATTCACAAACACAGAAAATATTTTTTTATTTGGTTTGGAGTGTACTTTGGGTGTTACAGCACCCTTTAATGGACAAGCTAGCCGGCCCTTTACTTATGTCACAGGCGCACGCTTGGCACTACTTTATTGATGCACGTGCAGCTACTGCGCTCACTATTCACAAACACAGAAAATATTTTTTTATTTGGTTTGGAGTGTACTTTGGGTGTTACAGCACCCTTTAAAAGTCTAGCCAGCCGGCCCTTTACTTATGGCATAGGCGCACGCTTGGCACTACTTTGTTTTGCACGTGCGGCTACTTCGCACACAATTCACAAACACAGAAAATATTTTTTTATTTGGTTTGGAGTGTACTTTGGGTGTTACAGCACCCTTTAAATGTCTAGCCAGCCGGCCCTTTAATTATGACACAGGCGCACGCTTGGCACTACTTTGTTGATGCACGTGCGGCTACTGCGCACACAATTCACAAACACAGAAAATATTTTTTTATTTGGTTTGGAGTGTACTTTGGGTGTTACAGCACCCTTTAAAGGTCTAGCCAGCCGGCCCTTTACTTATGGCATAGGCGCACGCTTGGCACTACTTTGTTTTGCACGTGCGGCTACTGCGCACACAATTCACAAACACAGAAAATATTTTTTTATTTGGTTTGGTGTGTACCTTGGGGGTTACAGCACCCTTTAATGGTCAAGCAAGCTGGCCCATATCTTATGACACAGGTGCACGCTTGGCACTACTTTATTGATGCACGTGCGGCTACTGCGCACACAATTCACAAACACAGAAAATATTTTTTATTTATTTTGGACTGGAGTGTACTTTGGGGGTTACAGCACCCTTTAACGGTCAAGCCAGCTGGCCCTTTACTTATGACACAGGCGCACGCTTGGCACTACTTTGTTGATGCACGTGAGGCAACTGCACTCACAATTCACAAACACAGAAAATATTTTTTTATTTGGTTTGGAGTGTACTTTGGTGGTTACAGCACCCTTTAACAGTCAAGCCAGCCGGCCCTTTACTTATGACACAGGCGCACGCTTGGCACTACTTTATTGATGCACGTGCGGCTACTGCGCTCACAATTCACAAACACAGAAAATATTTTTTTATTTGGTTTGGAGTGTACTTTGGGGGATACAGCACCCTTTAATGGTCAAGCCAGCTGGCCCTTTACTTATGACACACGCGCACGCTTGGCATTACTTTGTTGATGCACGTGCGGCTACTGCGCACACAATTCACGAACACAGAAAATATTTTTTTATTTGGTTTGGAGTGTACTTTGGGGGTTACAGCACCCTTTAACGGTCAAGCCAGCCGGCCCTTTATTTATGACACAGGCACACGCTTGGCACTACTTTGTTGATGCACGTGCGGCTACTGCGCACACAATTCACAAACACAGAAAATATTTTTTTATTTATTTTGGACTGGAGTGTACTTTGGGGGTTACAGCACCCTTTAACGGTCAAGCCAGCCTGCCATTTACTTATGACACAGGCGCACGCTTGGCACTTCTTTGTTGATGCACGTGCGGCTACTGCACACACATTTCACAAAAACAGAAATTAGTTTTTTATTTGGTTTGGAGTGTACTTTGAGGGTTACAGCACCCTTTAATGGTCAAGCCAGCAGGCCCTTTACTTCTGACACAGGCGCACGCTTGGCACTACTTTATTGATGCACTTGAGGCTACTGCGCACACTATTCACAAACACAGAAAATATTTTTTATTTATTTTGGACTGGAGTGTACTTTGGGGGTTACAGCACCCTTTAATGATCAAGCCAGCTGGCCCTTTACATATGACACAGGCGCACGCTTGGCACTACTTTGTTGATGCACGTGCGGCTACTGCGCACACAATTCACAAACACAGAAAATATTTTTTTATTTGGTTTGGAGTGTACTTTGGGGGTTACAGCACCCTTTTGTTGTCAAGCCAGCCAGCCCTTTACTTATGACGCAGGCGCACGCTTGGCACTACTTTGTTGATGCACGTGCGGCTACTGCGCACACAATTCACAAACACAGAAAATATTTTTTTATTTGGTTTGGAGTGTACTTTGGGGGTTACAGCACCCTTTAATAGTCAAGCCAGCCGGCCCTTTACTTATGACACAGGCGCACGCTTGGCATTACTTTGTTGATGCACGTGTGGCTACTGCGCACACAATTCACAAACACAGAAAAAATTTTTTTATTTGGTTTGGAGTGTACTTTGGGGGTTACAGCACCCTTTAATGGTCAAGCCAGCTGGCCCTTTACTTATGACACAGGCGCACGCTTGGCACTACTTTATTGATGCACGTTCGGCTACTGCGCTCACAATTCACAAACACAGAAAATATTTTTTTATTTGGTTTGGAGTGTACTTTGGGTGTTACAGCACCCTTTAATGGTCAAGCTAGCCGGCCCTTTACTTATGTCACAGGCGCACGCTTGGCACTACTTTATTGATGCACGTGCAGCTACTGCGCTCACTATTCACAAACACAGAAAATATTTTTTTATTTGGTTTGGAGTGTACTTTGGGTGTTACAGCACCCTTTAAAAGTCTAGCCAGCCGGCCCTTTACTTATGGCATAGGCGCACGCTTGGCACTACTTTGTTTTGCACGTGCGGCTACTTCGCACACAATTCACAAACACAGAAAATATTTTTTTATTTGGTTTGGAGTGTACTTTGGGTGTTACAGCACCCTTTAAAGGTCTAGCCAGCCGGCCCTTTACTTATGACACAGGCGCACGCTTGGCACTACTTTGTTGATGCACGTGCGGCTACTGCGCACACAATTCACAAACACAGAAAATATTTTTTTATTTGGTTTGGAGTGTACTTTGGGTGTTACAGCACCCTTTAAAGGTCTAGCCAGCTGGCCCTTTACTCATGGCATAGGCGCACGCTTGGCACTACTTTGTTTTGCACGTGCGGCTACTGCGCACACAATTCACAAACACAGAAAATATTTTTTTATTTGGTTTGGTGTGTACCTTGGGGGTTACAGCACCCTTTAATGGTCAAGCAAGCTGGCCCATATCTTATGACACAGGTGCACGCTTGGCACTACTTTATTGATGCACGTGCGGCTACTGCGCACACAATTCACAAACACAGAAAATATTTTTTATTTATTTTGGACTGGAGTGTACTTTGGGGGTTACAGCACCCTTTAACGGTCAAGCCAGCTGGCCCTTTACTTATGACACAGGCGCACGCTTGGCACTACTTTGTTGATGCACGTGAGGCAACTGCACTCACAATTCACAAACACAGAAAATATTTTTTTATTTGGTTTGGAGTGTACTTTGGGGGTTACAGCACCCTTTAACAGTCAAGCCAGCCGGCCCTTTACTTATGACACAGGCGCACGCTTGGCACTACTTTATTGATGCACGTGCGGCTACTGCGCTCACAATTCACAAACACAGAAAATATTTTTTTATTTGGTTTGGAGTGTACTTTGGGGGATACAGCACCCTTTAATGGTCAAGCCAGCTGGCCCTTTACTTATGACACACGCGCACGCTTGGCATTACTTTGTTGATGCACGTGCGGCTACTGCGCACACAACTCACGAACACAGAAAATATTTTTTTATTTGGTTTGGAGTGTACTTTGGGGGTTACAGCACCCTTTAACGGTCAAGCCAGCCGGCCCTTTATTTATGACACAGGCACACGCTTGGCACTACTTTGTTGATGCACGTGCGGCTACTGCGCACACAATTCACAAACACAGAAAATATTTTTTTATTTATTTTGGACTGGAGTGTACTTTGGGGGTTACAGCACCCTTTAACGGTCAAGCCAGCCTGCCATTTACTTATGACACAGGCGCACGCTTGGCACTTCTTTGTTGATGCACGTGCGGCTACTGCACACACATTTCACAAAAACAGAAATTAGTTTTTTATTTGGTTTGGAGTGTACTTTGAGGGTTACAGCACCCTTTAATGGTCAAGCCAGCAGGCCCTTTACTTCTGACACAGGCGCACGCTTGGCACTACTTTATTGATGCACTTGAGGCTACTGCGCACACTATTCACAAACACAGAAAATATTTTTTATTTATTTTGGACTGGAGTGTACTTTGGGGGTTACAGCACCCTTTAATGATCAAGCCAGCTGGCCCTTTACATATGACACAGGCGCACGCTTGGCACTACTTTGTTGATGCACGTGCGGCTACTGCGCACACAATTCACAAACACAGAAAATATTTTTTTATTTGGTTTGGAGTGTACTTTGGGGGTTACAGCACCCTTTTGTTGTCAAGCCAGCCAGCCCTTTACTTATGACGCAGGCGCACGCTTGGCACTACTTTGTTGATGCACGTGCGGCTACTGCGCACACAATTCACAAACACAGAAAATATTTTTTTATTTGGTTTGGAGTGTACTTTGGGGGTTACAGCACCCTTTAATGGTCAAGCCAGCCGGCCCTTTACTTATGACACAGGCGCACGCTTGGCATTACTTTGTTGATGCACGTGCGGCTACTGCGCACACAATTCACAAACACAGAAAAAAATTTTTTATTTGGTTTGGAGTGTACTTTGGGGGTTACAGCACCCTTTAATGGTCAAGCCAGCTGGCCCTTTACTTATGACACAGGCGCACGCTTGGCACTACTTTATTGATGCACGTTCGGCTACTGCGCTCACAATTCACAAACACAGAAAATATTTTTTTATTTGGTTTGGAGTGTACTTTGGGTGTTACAGCACCCTTTAATGGTCAAGCTAGCCGGCCCTTTACTTATGTCACAGGCGCACGCTTGGCACTACTTTATTGATGCACGTGCAGCTACTGCGCTCACTATTCACAAACACAGAAAATATTTTTTTATTTGGTTTGGAGTGTACTTTGGGTGTTACAGCACCCTTTAAAAGTCTAGCCAGCCGGCCCTTTACTTATGGCATAGGCGCACGCTTGGCACTACTTTGTTTTGCACGTGCGGCTACTTCGCACACAATTCACAAACACAGAAAATATTTTTTTATTTGGTTTGGAGTGTACTTTGGGTGTTACAGCACCCTTTAAAGGTCTAGCCAGCCGGCCCTTTACTTATGACACAGGCGCACGCTTGGCACTACTTTGTTGATGCACGTGCGGCTACTGCGCACACAATTCACAAACACAGAAAATATTTTTTTATTTGGTTTGGAGTGTACTTTGGGTGTTACAGCACCCTTTAAAGGTCTAGCCAGCCGGCCCTTTACTTATGGCATAGGCGCACGCTTGGCACTACTTTGTTTTGCACGTGCGGCTACTGCTCACACAATTCACAAACACAGAAAATATTTTTTTATTTGGTTTGGAGTGTACTTTGGGGGTTACAGCACCCTTTTATGGTCAAGCCAGCTGGCCCTTTACTTATGACACAGGTGCACGCTTGGCACTACTTTGTTGATGAACATGAGGCTACAGCGCACACAATTCAAAAACACAGAAAATATTTTTTTATTTGGTTTGGATTGTACTTTGGGGGATACAGCACCCTTTAACGGTCAAGTCAGCCGGCCCAATACTTATGACACAGGCGCACGCTTGGCACTACTTTATTGATGCACGTGCAGCTACTGCGCTCACTATTCACAAACACAGAAAATATTTTTTTATTTGGTTTGGAGTGTACTTTGGGTGTTACAGCACCCTTTAAAAGTCTAGCCAGCCGGCCCTTTACTTATGGCATAGGCGCACGCTTGGCACTACTTTGTTTTGCACGTGCGGCTACTTCGCACACAATTCACAAACACAGAAAATATTTTTTTATTTGGTTTGGTGTGTACTTTGGGTGTTACAGCACCCTTTAAAGGTCTAGCCAGCCGGCCCTTTACTTATGACACAGGCGCACGCTTGGCACTACTTTGTTGATGCACGTGCGGCTACTGCGCACACAATTAACAAACACAGAAAATATTTTTTTATTTGGTTTGTAGTGTACTTTGGGTGTTACAGCACCCTTTAAAGGTCTAGCCAGCCGGCCCTTTACTTATGGCATAGGCTCACGCTTGGCACTACTTTGTTTTGCACGTGCGGCTACTGCGCACACAATTCACAAACACAGAAAATATTTTTTTATTTGGTTTGGAGTGTACTTTGGGGGTTACAGCACCCTTTAACGGTCAAGTCAGCCGGCCCAATACTTATGACACAGGCGCACGCTTGGCACTACTTTATTGATGCACGTGCGGCTACTGCGCACACAATTCACAAACACAGAAAATATTTTTTATTTATTTTGGACTGGTGTGTACTTTGGGGGTTACAGCACCCTTTAACGGTCAAGCCAGCCGACCCTTTACTTTTGACACAGGCGCACACTTGGCATTACTTTGTTGATGCACGTGCGGCGACTGCGCACACAATTCACAAACACAGAAAATATTTTTTTATTTGGCTTGGAGTATACTTTGGGGGTTACAGCACCCTTTAATGGTCAAGCCAGCCGGCCCTTTTATTCTGACACAGGCGCACGCTTGGCACTACTTTATTGATGCACTTGAGGCTACTGCGCACACAATTCACAAACACAGAAAATATTTTTTTATTTTGTTTGGACTGGAGTGAACTTTGGGGGTTATAGCACCCTTTAACGGTCAAGCCAGCCGGCCCTTTACTTATGACACAGGCGCACGCTTGGCACTACTTTGTTGATGCACGTGCAGCTACAGCGCACACAATTCACAAACACAGAATATATTTTTTTATTTGGTTTGGAGTGTACTTTGGGGGTTACAGCACCCTTTAACAGTCAAGCCAGCTGGCCCTTTACTTATGACACAGGCGCACGCTTGGCACTACTTTATTGATGCACGTGCGGCAACTGCGCTCACAATTCACAAACACAGAAAATATTTTTTTATTTGGTTTGGAGTGTACTTTGGGGGTTACAGCACCCTTTAACGGTCAAGCCAGCCAGCTCTTTACTTATGACACAGACGCACGCTTGGCACTACTTTGTTGATGCATGTGCGGCTACAGCGCACACAATTCAAAAACACAGAAAATATTTTTTTATTTGGTTTGGAGTGTACTTTGGGGGTTAGAGCACCCTTTAACGGTCAAGCCAGCTGGCCCAATACTTATGACACAGGCGCACGCTTGGCACTACTTTGTTGATGCACGTGCAGCTACTGCGCACACAATTCACAAACACAGAAAATATTTTTTTATTTGGTATGGACTGGAGTGTACTTTGGGGGTTATAGCACCCTTTAACGATCAAGCCAGCGGGCCCTTTACTTATGACACAGACGCACCCTTGGCACTACTTTGTTGATGCAAGTGCGGCTACTGTGCACACAATTCACAAACACAGAAAATATTTTTTTATTTGGTTTGGAGTGTACTTTGGGGGTTACAGTACCCTTTAATGGTCAAGCCAGCCGGCCCTTTACTTATTTCACAGGCGCACGCTTGGCACTACTTTGTTAATGCACGTGCGGCTACTGCGCACACAATTCACAAACACAGAAAATATTTTTTTTTTGGTTTGGAGAGTACTTTGGGGTTACAGCACCCTTTAACGGTCAAGCCAGCTGGCCCTTTACTTCTGACACAGGCGCACGCTTGGCACTACTTTATTGATGCACGTGCGGCTACTGCGCACACAATTCACAAACACAGAAAATATTTTTTATTTATTTTGGACTGGAGTGTACTTTGGGGGTTACAGCACCCTTTAACGGTCAAGCCAGCTGGCCCTTTACTTATGACACAGGCGCACGCTTGGCACTACTTTGTTGATGCACGTGAGGCAGCTGCGCTCACAATTCACAAACACAGAAAATATTTTTATATTTGGTTTGGAGTGTACTTTGGGGGTTACAGCACCCTTTAACAGTCAAGCCAGACGGCCCTTTACTTATGACACAGGCGCACGCTTGGCACTACTTTATTGATGCATGTGCGGCTACTGCGCTCACAATTCACAAACACAGAAAATATTTTTTTATTTGGTTTGGAGTGTACTTTGGGGGATACAGCACCCTTTAACGGTCAAGCCAGCCGGCCCTTTACTTATGACACAGGCGCACGCTTGGCATTACTTTGTTGATGCACGTGCGGCTACTGCGCACACAATTCACGAACACAGAAAATATTTTTTTATTTGGTTTGGAGTGTACTTTGGGGGTTACAGCACCCTTTAACGGTCAAGCCAGCCGGCCCTTTACTTATGACACAGGCACACACTTGGCACTACTTTGTTGATGCACGTGCGGCTACTGCGCACACAATTCACAAACACATAAAATATTTTTTTATTTATTTTGGACTGTAGTGTACTTTGGGGGTTACAGCACCCTTTAACGGTCAAGCCAGCCTGCCCTTTACTTATGACACAGGCACACGCTTAGCACTACTTTGTTGATGCACTTGCGGCTACTGCGCACACATTTTACAAAAACAGAAAATAGTTTTTTATTTGGTTTGGAGTGTACTTTGAGGGTTACAGCACCCTTTAATGGTCAAGCCAGCAGGCCCTTTACTTCTGACACAGGCGCACGCTTGGCACTACTTTATTGATGCACTTGAGGCTACTGCGCACACAATTCACAAACACAGAAAATATTTTTTTATTTATTTTGGACTGGAGTGTACTTTGGGGGTTACAGCACCCTTTAATGATCAAGCCAGCAGGCCCTTTACATATGACACAGGCGCACGCTTGGCACTACTTTGTTGATGCACGTGCGGCTACTGCGCACACAATTCACAAACACAGAAAATATTTTTTTTATTTGGTTTGGAGTGTACTTTGGGGGTTACAGCACCCTTTAGTTGTCAAGCCAGCCAGCCCTTTACTTATGACACAGGCGCACGCTTGGCACTACTTTGTTGATGCACGTGCTGCTACTGCGCACACAATTCACAAACACAGAAAATATTTTTTTATTTGGATTGGAGTGTACTTTGGGGGTTACAGCACCCCTTAATGGTCAAGCCAGCCGGCCCTTTACTTATGACACAGGCACATGCTTGGCATTACTTTGTTGATGCACGTGCGGCTACTGCGCACACAATTCACAAATACAGAAAAAAATTTTTTATTTGGTTTGGAGTGTACTTTGGGGGTTACAGCACCCTTTAATGGTCAAGCAAGCTGGCCCTTTACTTATGACACAGGCGCACGCTTGGCACTACTTTATTGATGCACGTGCGGCTACTGCGCACACAATTCACAAACACAGAAAATATTTTTTTATTTGGTTTGGTGTGTACCTTGGGGGTTACAGCACCCTTTAATGGTCAAGCAAGCTGGCCCATAACTTATGACACAGGTGCACGCTTGGCACTACTTTATTGATGCACGTGCGGCTAATGCGCACACAATTCAAAAACACAGAAAATATTTTTTTTTTGGTTTGTAGTGTACTTTGGGGTTACAGCACCCTTTATCGGTCAAGCCAGCCGGCCCTTTACTTCTGACACAGGCGCACGCTTGGCACTACTTTATTGATGCACGTGTGGCTACTGCGCACACAATTCACAAACACAGAAAATATTTTTTATTTATTTTGGACTGGAGTGTACTTTGGGGGTTACAGCACCCTTTAACGGTCAAGCCAGCTGGCCCTTTACTTATGACACAGGCGCACGCTTGGCACTACTTTGTTGATGGCCGTGAGGCAGCTGCGCTCACAATTCACAAACACAGAAAATATTTTTATATTTGGTTTGGAGTGTACTTTGGGGGTTACAGCACCCTTTAACAGTCAAGCCAGACGGCCCTTTACTTATGACACAGGCGCACGCTTGGCACTACTTTATTGATGCACGTGCGGCTACTGCGCTCACAATTCACAAACACAGAAAATATTTTTTTATTTGGTTTGGAGTGTACTTTGGGGGATACAGCACCCTTTAACGGTCAAGCCAGCCGGCCCTTTACTTATGACACAGGCGCACGCTTGGCATTACTTTGTTGATGCACGTGCGGCTACTGCGCACACAATTCACGAACACAGAAAATATTTTTTTATTTGGTTTGGAGTGTACTTTGGGGGTTACAGCACCCTTTAACGGTCAAGCCAGCCGGCCCTTTACTTATGACACAGGCACACGCTTGGCACTACTTTGTTGATGCACGTGCGGCTACTGCGCACACAATTCACAAACACAGAAAATATTTTTTTATTTGGTTTGGAGTGTACTTTGGGTGTTACAGCACCCTTTAAAGGTCTAGCCAGCAGGCCCTTTACTTATGACACAGGCGCACGCTTGGCACTACTTTGTTGATGCACGTGCGGCTACTGCGCACACAATTCACAAACACAGAAAATATTTTTTTATTTGGTTTGGAGTGTACTTTGGGTGCTACAGCACCCTTTAAAGGTCTAGCCAGCCAGCCCTTTACTTATGGCATAGGCGCACGCTTGGCACTACTTTGTTTTGCATGTGCGGCTACTGCGCACACAATTCACAAACACAGAAAATATTTTTTTATTTTGGATTATCGTGTACTTTGGGGGTTACAGCACCCTTTAACGGTCAAGCCAGCCGGCCCTTTACTTTTGACACAGGCGCACACTTGGCATTACTTTTTTGATGCACGAGCGGCGACTGCGCACACAATTCACAAACACAGAAAATATTTTTTTATTTGGTTTGGAGTGTACTTTGGGGGTTACAGCACCCTTTAATGGTCAAGCCAGCCGGCCCTTTTCTTCTGACACAGGCGCACGCTTGGCACTACTTTATTGATGCACTTGAGGCTACCGCGCACACAATTCACAAACACAGAAAATATTTTTTTATTTTGTTTGGACTGGAGTGAACTTTGGGGGTTATAGCACCCTTTAACGGTCAAGCCAGCCGGCCCTTTACTTATGACACAGGCGCACGCTTGGCATTACTTTGTTGATGCACATGCGGCTACAGCGCACACAATTCACAAACACAAAAAAAAAATTTTATTTGGTTTGGAGTGTACTTTGGGGGTTACAGCACCCTTTAACGGTCAAGTCAGCTGGCCCAATACTTATGACACAGGCGCACGCTTGGCACTACTTTATTGATGCACGTGCGGCTACTGCGCAACACAATTCACAAACACAGAAAATATTTTTTATTTATTTTGGACTGGCGTGTACTTTTGGGGTTACAGCACCCTTTAACGGTCAAGCCAGCCGACCCTTTACTTTTGACACAGGCGCACACTTGGCATTACTTTGTTGATGCACGTGCGGCGACTGCGCACACAATTCACAAACACAGAAAATATTTTTTTATTTGGTTTGGAGTATACTTTGGGGGTTACAGCACCCTTTAATGGTCAAGCCAGCCGGCCCTTTTCTTCTGACACAGGCGCACGCTTGGCACTACTTTATTGATGCACTTGAGGCTACTGCGCACACAATTCACAAACACAGAAAATATTTTTTTATTTTGTTTGGACTGGAGTGAACTTTGGGGGTTATAGCACCCTTTAACGGTCAAGCCAGCCGGCCCTTTACTTATGACACAGGCGCACGCTTGGCACTACTTTGTTGATGCACGTGCAGCTACAGCGCACACAATTCAAAAACAAAGAAAATATTTTTTTATTTGGTTTGGAGTGTACTTTGGGGGTTACAGCACCCTTTAACAGTCAAGCCAGCTGGCCCAATACTTATGACACAGGCGCACGCTTGGCACTACTTTGCTGATGCACGTGCAGCTACTGCGCACACAATTCACAAACACAGAAAATATTTTTTTATTTGGTATTCACTGGAGTGTACTTTGGGGGTTATAGCACCCTTTAACGATCAAGCCAGCGGGCCCTTTACTTATGACACAGACGCACCCTTGGCACTACTTTGTTGATGCAAGTGCGGCTACTGTGCACACAATTCACAAACACAGAAAATATTTTTTTATTTGGTTTGGAGTGTACTTTGGGGGTTACAGTACCCTTTAATGGTCAAGCCAGCCGGCCCTTTACTTATGTCACAGGCGCACGCTTGGCACTACTTTGTTAATGCACGTGCGGCTACTGCGCACACAATTCACAAACACAGAAAATATTTTTTTATTTGGTTTGGTGTGTACCTTGGGGGTTACAGCACCCTTTAATGGTCAAGCAAGCTGGCCCATAACTTATGACACAGGTGCACGCTTGGCACTACTTTATTGATGCACGTGCTGCTACTGCGCACACGATTCACAAACACAGAAAATATTTTTTTTTGGTTTGGAGTGTACTTTGGGGTTACAGCACCCTATAACGGTCAAGCCAGCTGGCCCTTTACTTCTGACACAGGCGCACGCTTGGCACTACTTTATTGATGCACGTGCGGCTACTGCGCACACAATTCACAAACACAGAAAATATTTTTTATTTATTTTGGACTGGAGTGTACTTTGGGGGTTACAGCACCCTTTAACGGTCAAGCCAGCTGGCCCTTTACTTATGACACAGGCGCACGCTTGGCACTACTTTGTTGATGCACGTGAGGCAGCTGCGCTCACAATTCACAAACACAGAAAATATTTTTATATTTGGTTTGGAGTGTACTTTGGGGGTTACAGCACCCTTTAACAGTCAAGCCAGCAGGCCCTTTCCTTATGACACAGGCGCAAGCTTGGCATTACTTTGTTGATGCACGTGCGGCTACTGCGCACACAATTCACGAACACAGAAAATATTTTTTTATTTGGTTTGGAGTGTACTTTGGGGGTTACAGCACCCTTTAACGGTCAAGCCAGCCGGCCCTTTACTTATGACACAGGCACACGCTTGGCACTACTTTGTTGATGCACGTGCAGCTACTGCGCACACAATTCACAAACACAGAAAAAAATTTTTATTTATTTTGGACTGGCATGTACTTTGGGGGTTACAGCACCCTTTAACGGTCAAGCCAGCCGACCCTTTACTTTTGACACAGGCGCACACTTGGCATTACTTTGTTGATGCACGTGCGGCGACTGCGCACACAATTCACAAACACAGAAAATATTTTTTTATTTGGTTTGGAGTATATTTTGGGGGTTACAGCACCCTTTAATGGTCAAGCCAGCCGGCCCTTTTCTTCTGACACAGGCGCACGCTTGGCACTACTTTATTGATGCACTTGAGGCTACTGCGCACACAATTCACAAACACAGAAAATATTTTTTTATTTTGTTTGGACTGAAGTGAACTTTGGGGGTTATAGCACCCTTTAACGGTCAAGCCAGCCGGCCCTTTACTTATGACACAGGCGCACGCTTGGCACTACTTTGTTGATGCACGTGCAGCTACAGCGCACACAATTCACAAACACAGAAAATATTTTTTTATTTGGTTTGGAGTGTACTTTGGGGGTTACAGCACCCTTTAACAGTCAAGCCAGCCGGCCCTTTACTTATGACACAGGCGCACGCTTGGCACTACTTTATTGATGCACGTGCGGCAACTGCGCTCACAATTCACAAACACAGAAAATATTTTTTTATTTGGTTTGGAGTGTACTTTGGGGGTTACAGCACCCTTTAACGGTCAAGCCAGCCAGCTCTTTACTTATGACACAGGCGCACGCTTGGGACTACTTTGTTGATGCACGTGCGGCTACAGCGCACACAATTCAAAAACACAGAAAATATTTTTTTATTTGGTTTGCAGTGTACTTTGGGGGTTACAGCACCCTTTAACGGTCAAGCCAGCTGGCCCAATACTTATGACACAGGCGCACGCTTGGCACTACTTTGTTGATGCACGTGCAGCTACTGCGAACACAATTCACAAACACAGAAAATATTTTTTTATTTGGTATGGACTGGAGTGTACTTTGGGGGTTATAGCACCCTTTAACGATCAAGCCAGCGGGCCCTTTACTTATGACACAGACGCACCCTTGGCACTACTTTGTTGATGCAAGTGCGGCTACTGTGCACACAATTCACAAACACAGAAAATATTTTTTTATTTGGTTTGGAGTGTACTTTGGGGGTTACAGTACCCTTTAATGGTCAAGCCAGCCGGCCATTTACTTATGTCACAGGCGCACGCTTGGCACTACTTTGTTAATGCACGTGCGGCTACTGCGCACACAATTCACAAACACAGAAAATATTTTTTTATTTGGTTTGGTGTGTACCTTGGGGGTTACAGCACCCTTTAATGGTCAAGCAAGCTGGCCCATAACTTATGACACAGGTGCACGCTTGGCACTACTTTATTGATGCACGTGCGGCTACTGCGCACACAATTCACAAACACAGAAAATATTTTTTTTTTGGTTTGGAGTGTACTTTGGGGTTACAGCACCCTTTAACGGTCAAGCCAGCCGGCCCTTTACTTCTGACACAGGCGCACGCTTGGCACTACTTTAATGATGCACGTGCGGCTACTGCGCACACAATTCACAAACACAGAAAATATTTTTTATTTATTTTGGACTGGAGTGTACTTTGGGGGTTACAGCACCCTTTAACGGTCAAGCCAGCTGGCCCTTTACTTATGACACAGACGCACGCTTGGCACTACTTTGTTGATGCACGTGAGGCAGCTGCGCTCAAAATTCACAAACACAGAAAATATTTTTATATTTGGTTTGGAGTGTACTTTGGGGGTTACAGCACCCTTTAACAGTCAAGCCAGACGGCCCTTTACTTATGACACAGGCGCACGCTTGGCACTACTTTATTGATGCACGTGCGGCTACTGCGCTCACAATTCACAAACACAGAAAATATTTTTTTATTTGGTTTGGAGTGTACTTTGGGGGATACAGCACCCTTTAACGGTCAAGCCAGCCGGCCCTTTACTTATGACACAGGCGCACGCTTGGCATTACTTTGTTGATGCACGTGCGGCTACTGCGCACACAATTCACGAACACAGAAAATATTTTTTTATTTGGTTTGGAGTGTACTTTGGGGGTTACAGCACCCTTTAACGGTCAAGCTAGCCGGCCCTTTACTTATGACACAGGCACACGCTTGGCACTACTTTGTTGATGCACGTGCGGCTACTGCGCACACAATTCACAAACACAGAAAATATTTTTTTATTTATTTTGGACTGGAGTGTACTTTGGGGGTTACAGCACCCTTTAACGGTCAAGCCAGCCTGCCCTTTACTTATGACACAGGCACACGCTTAGCACTACTTTGTTGATGCACGTGCGGCTACTGCGCACACATTTTACAAAAACAGAAAATAGTTTTTTATTTGGTTTGGAGTGTACTTTGAGGGTTACAGCACCCTTTAATGGTCAAGCCAGCAGGCCCTTTACTTCTGACACAGGCGCATGCTTGGCACTACTTTATTGATGCACTTGAGGCTACTGCGCACACAATTCACAAACACAGAAAATATTTTTTTATTTATTTTGGACTGGAGTGTATTTTGGGGGTTACAGCACCCTTTAATGATCAAGCCAGCAGGCCCTTTACATATGACACAGGCGCACGCTTGGCACTACTTTGTTGATGCACGTGCGGCTACTGCGCACACAATTCACAAACACAGAAAATATTTTTTTATTTGGTTTGGAGTGTACTTTGGGAGTTACAGCACCCTTTAGTTGTCAAGCCAGCCAGCCCTTTACTTATGACACAGGCGCACGCTTGGCACTACTTTGTTGATGCACGTGCGGCTACTGCGCACACAATTCACAAACACAGAAAATATTTTTTTATTTGGTTTGGAGTGTACTTTGGGGGTTACAGCACCCTTTAATGGTCAAGCCAGCCGGCCCTTTACTTATGACACAGGCGCATGCTTGGCATTACTTTGTTGATGCACGTGCGGCTACTGCGCACACAATTCACAAATACAGAAAAAAATTTTTTATTTGGTTTGGAGTGTACTTTGGGGGTTACAGCACCCTTTAATGGTCAAGCCAGCTGGCCCTTTACTTATGACACAGGCGCACGCTTGGCACTACTTTATTGATGCACGTGCGGCTACTGCGCTCACAATTCACAAACACAGAAAATATTTTTTTATTTGGTTTGGAGTGTACTTTGGGTGTTACAGCACCCTTTAATGGTCAAGCCAGTAGGCCCTTTACTTATGTCACAGGCGCACGCTTGGCACTACTTTATTGATGCACGTGCAGCAACTGCGCTCACTATTCACAAACACAGAAAATATTTTTTTATTTGGTTTGGAGTGTACTTTGGGTGTTACAGCACCCTTTAAAAGTCTAGCCAGCCGGCCCTTTACTTATGGCATAGGCGCACGCTTGGCACTACTTTGTTTTGCACGTGCAGCTACTGCGCACACAATTCACAAACACAGAAAATATTTTTTTATTTGGTTTGGAGTGTACTTTTGGTGTTACAGCACCCTTTAAAGGTCTAGCCAGCCGGCCCTTTACTTATGACACAGGCGCACGCTTGGCACTACTTTGTTGATGCACGTGCGGCTACTGCGCACACAATTCACAAACACAGAAAATATTTTTTTATTTGGTTTGGAGTGTACTTTGGGTGTTACAGCACCCTTTAAAGGTCTAGCCAGCCGGCCCTTTACTTATGGCATAGGCGCACGCTTGGCACTACTTTGTTTTGCACGTGCGGCTACTGCGCACACAATTCACAAACACAGAAAATATTTTTTTATTTTGGATTGGCGTGTACTTTGGGGGTTACAGCACCCTTTAACGGTCAAGCCAGCCGGCCCTTTACTTTTGACACAGGCGCACACTTGGCAATACTTTGTTGATGCACGAGCGGCGACTGCGCACACAATTCACAAACACAGAAAATATTTTTTTATTTATTTTGGACAGGAGTGTACTTTGGGGGTTACAGCACCCTTTAACGGTCAAGCCAGCCAGCCCTTTACTTATGACACAGGCGCACGCTTGGCACTACTCTGTTGATGCACGTGCGGCTACTGCGCACACAATTCACAAACACAGAAAATATATTTTTATTTGGTTTGGAGTGTACTTTGGGGGTTACAGCACCCTTTAATGGTCAAGCCAGCCGGCCCTTTACTTATGACACAGGCGCACACTTGGCACTAATTTGTTGATGCACATGCAGCTACAGCGCACACAATTTACAAACACAGAAAATATTTTTTTATTTGGTTTGGAGTGTACTTTGGGGGTTACAGCACTCTTTAACGGTCAAGCCAGCTGGCCCTTTACTTATGACACAGGCGCACGCTTGGCACTACTTTATTGATGCACGTGCGGCTACTGCGCTCACAATTCACAAGCACAGAAAATATTTTTTTATTTGGTTTGGAGTGTACTTTGGGTGTTACAGCACCCTTTCAAGGTCTAGCCAGCCGGCCCTTTACTTATGACACAGGCGCACGCTTGGCACTACTTTGTTGATGCACGTGCGGCTACTGCGCACACAATTCACAAACACAGAAAATATTTTTTTATTTGGTTTGGAGTGTACTTTGGGGGTTACAGCACCCTTTATCGGTCAAGCCAGCCGGCCCTTTACTTATGACACAGGCGCACGCTTGGCACTACTTTGTTGATGCACGTGCGGCTACTGCACACACAATTCACAAACACAGAAAATATTTTTTTATTTTGTTTGGACTGGAGTGTACTTTGGGGGTTACAGCACCCTTTAATGGTCAAGCCAACCGGCCCTTTTCTTCTGACACAGGCGCATGCTTGGCACTACTTTTTTGATGCACGTGAGGCTACTGCGCACACAATTCACAAACACAGACAATATTTTTTATTTATTTTGGACTGGCGTGTTCTTTGGGGGTTACAGTACCCTTTAACGGTCAAGCCAGCCGGCCCTTTACTTTTGACACAGGCGCACACTTGGCATTACTTTGTTGATGCACGTGCCGCTACTGCGCACACAATTCACAAACACAGAAAATATGTTTTTATTTGGTTTGGAGTGTCATTTTGGGGTTACAGCACCCTTTAACGGTCAAACCAGCTGGCCCTTTACTTATGACACAGGCGCACGCTTGGCACTACTTTGTTGATGCACGTGCGGCTACTGCGCACACAAATCACAAACACAGAAAATATTTTTTTATTTGGTTTGGAGTGTACTTTGGGAGTTACAGCACCGTTTAATGGTCAAGCCAGCCGGCCCTTTACTTATGACACAGGCGCACGCTTGGCATTACTTTGTTGATGCACGTGCGGCTACAGCGCACACAATTCACAAACACAGAAAAAATAAATTTATTTGGTTTGGAGTGTACTTTGGGGGTTACAGCACCCTTTAATGGTCAAGCCAGCCGGCCCTTTACTTATGACACAGGCGCACGCTTGGCACTACTTTGTTGATGCACGTGCGGCTACAGTGCACACAATTCAAAAACACTGAAAATATTTTTTTATTTGGTTTGGAGTGTACTTTGGGGGTTACAGCACCCTTTAACGGTCAGGCCAGCCAGCCCAATACTTATGACACAGGCGCACGCTTGGCACTACTTTGTTGATGCACGTGCAGCTACTGCGCACACAAATCACAAACACAGAAAATATTTTTTTATTTGGTTTGGACTGGAGTGAACTTTGGGGGTTATAGCACCCTCTAATGGTCAAGCCAGACGGCCCTTAACTTATGACACAGGCGCACGCTTGGCACTACTTTGTTGATGCACGTGCGGCTACTGTGCACACAATTCACAAACACAGAAAATATTTTTTTATTTGGTTTGGAGTGTACTTTGGGGGTTACAGCACCCTTTAACGGTCAAGCGACCGGCCCTTTACTTATGACACTGGCGCACGCTTGGCACTACTTTGTTGATGCACATACTGCTACTGCACACAAAATTCACAAACACAGAAAATATTTTTTTATTTATTTTGGACAGGAGTGTACTTTGGGGGTTAAAGCACCCTTTAACGGTCAAGCCAGCCAGCCCTTTACTTATGACACAGGCGCACGCTTAGCACTACTCTGTTGATGCACGTGCGGCTACTGCGCACACAATTCACAAACACAGAAAATATATTTTTATTTGGTTTGGAGTGTACTTTGGGGGTTACAGCACCCTTTAATGGTCAAGCCTGCCGGCCCTTTACTTATGACACAGGCGCACACTTGGCACTAATTTGTTGATGCACATGCGGCTACTGCGCACACAATTCACAAACACAGAAAATATTTTTTTATTTGGTTTGGAGTGTACTTTGGGAGTTACAGCACCCTTTAGTTGTCAAGCCAGCCAGCCCTTTACTTATGACACAGGCGCACGCTTGGCACTACTTTGTTGATGCACGTGCGGCTACTGCGCACACAATTCACAAACACAGAAAATATTTTTTTATTTGGTTTGGAGTGTACTTTGGGGGTTACAGCACCCTTTAATGGTCAAGCCAGCCGGCCCTTTACTTATGACACAGGCGCATGCTTGGCATTACTTTGTTGATGCACGTGCGGCTACTGCGCACACAATTCACAAATACAGAAAAAAAATTTTTATTTGGTTTGGAGTGTACTTTGGGGGTTACAGCACCCTTTAATGGTCAAGCCAGCTGGCCCTTTACTTATGACACAGGCGCACGCTTGGCAATACTTTATTGATGCACGTGCGGCTACTGCGCTCACAATTCACAAACACAGAAAATATTTTTTTATTTGGTTTGGAGTGTACTTTGGGTGTTACAGCACCCTTTAATGGTCAAGCCAGTAGGCCCTTTACTTATGTCACAGGCACACGCTTGGCACTACTTTATTGATGCACGTGCAGCAACTGCGCTCACTATTCACAAACACAGAAAATATTTTTTTATTTGGTTTGGAGTGTACTTTGGGTGTTACAGCACCCTTTAAAAGTCTAGCCAGCCAGCCCTTTACTTATGGCACAGGCGCACGCTTGGCACTACTTTGTTTTGCACGTGCAGCTACTGCGCACACAATTCACAAACACAGAAAATATTTTTTAATTTGTTTGGAGTGTACTTTTGGTGTTACAGCACCCTTTAAAGGTCTAGCCAGCCGGCCCTTTACTTATGACACAGGCGCACGCTTGGCACTACTTTGTTGATGCACGTGCGGCTACTGCGCACACAATTCACAAACACAGAAAATATTTTTTTATTTGGTTTGGAGTGTACTTTGGGTGTTACAGCACCCTTTAAAGGTCTAGCCAGCCGGCCCTTTACTTATGGCATAGGCGCACGCTTGGCACTACTTTGTTTTGCACGTGCGGCTACTGCGCACACAATTCACAAACACAGAAAATATTTTTTTATTTTGGATTGGCGTGTACTTTGGGGGTTACAGCACCCTTTAACGGTCAAGCCAGCCGGCCCTTTACTTTTGACACAGGCGCACACTTGGCATTACTTTGTTGATGCACGAACGGCGACTGCGCACACAATTCACAAACACAGAAAATATTTTTTTATTTATTTTGGACAGGAGTGTACTTTGGGGGTTACAGCACCCTTTAACGGTCAAGCCAGCCAGCCCTTTACTTATGACACAGGCGCACGCTTGGCACTACTTTGTTGATGCACGTGCGGCTACTGCGCACACAATTCACAAACACAGAAAATATTTTTTTATTTGGTTTGGAGTGTACTTTGGGGGTTACAGCACCCTTTATCGGTCAAGCCAGCCGGCCCTTTACTTATGACACAGGCGCACGCTTGGCACTACTTTGTTGATGCACGTGCGGCTACTGCGCACACAATTCACAAACACAGAAAATATTTTTTTATTTTGTTTGGACTGGAGTGAACTTTGGGGGTTATAGCACCCTTTAAAGGTCAAGCCAACCGGCCCTTTACTTATGACACAGGCGCACGCTTGGCACTACTTTGTTGATGCACGTGCGGCTACAGCGCACACAATTCACAAACACAGAAAATATTTTTTTATTTGGTTTGGAGTGTACTTTGGGGGTTACAGCACCCTTTAATGGTCAAGCCAACAGGCCCTTTTCTTCTGACACAGGCGCATGCTTGGCACTACTTTTTTGATGCACGTGAGGCTACTGCGCACACAATTCACAAACACAGACAATATTTTTTATTTATTTTGGACTGGCGTGTTCTTTGGGGGTTACAGCACCCTTTAACGGTCAAGCCAGCCGGCCCTTTACTTTTGACACAGGCGCACACTTGGCATTACTTTGTTGATGCACGTGCCGCTACTGCGCACACAATTCACAAACACAGAAAATATGTTTTTATTTGGTTTGGAGTGTACTTTGGGGGTTACAGCACCCTTTAACGGTCAAACCAGCTGGCCCTTTACTTATGACACAGGCGCACGCTTGGCACTACTTTGTTGATGCACGTGCGGCTACTGCGCACACAAATCACAAACACAGAAAATATTTTTTTATTTGGTTTGGAGTGTACTTTGGGAGTTACAGCACCGTTTAATGGTCAAGCCAGCCGGCCCTTTACTTATGACACAGGCGCACGCTTGGCATTACTTTGTTGATGCACGTGCGGCTACAGCGCACACAATTCACAAACACAGAAAAAATTTTTTTATTTATTTTGGACAGGAGTGTACTTTGGGGGTTACAGCACCCTTTAACGGTCAAGCCAGCCAGCCCTTTACTTATGACACAGGCGCACGCTTGGCACTACTTTGTTGATGCACGTGCGGCTACTGCGCACACAATTCACAAACACAGAAAATATTTTTTTATTTGGTTTGGAGTGTACTTTGGGGGTTACAGCACCCTTTATCGGTCAAGCCAGCCGGCCCTTTACTTATGACACAGGCGCACGCTTGGCACTACTTTGTTGATGCACGTGCGGCTACTGCGCACACAATTCACAAACACAGAAAATATTTTTTTATTTTGTTTGGACTGGAGTGAACTTTGGGGGTTTTAGCACCCTTTAAAGGTCAAGCCAACCGGCCCTTTACTTATGACACAGGCGCACGCTTGGCACTACTTTGTTGATGCACGTGCGGCTACAGCGCACACAATTCACAAACACAGAAAATATTTTTTTATTTGGTTTGGAGTGTACTTTGGGGGTTACAGCACCCTTTAATGGTCAAGCCAACCGGCCCTTTTCTTCTGACACAGGCGCATGCTTGGCACTATTTTTTTGATGCACGTGAGGCTACTGCGCACACAATTCACAAACACAGACAATATTTTTTATTTATTTTGGACTGGCGTGTTCTTTGGGGGTTACAGCACCCTTTAACGGTCAAGCCAGCCGGCCCTTTACTTTTGACACAGGCGCACACTTGGCATTACTTTGTTGATGCACGTGCCGCTACTGCGCACACAATTCACAAACACAGAAAATATGTTTTTATTTGGTTTGGAGTGTACTTTGGGGGTTACAGCACCCTTTAACGGTCAAACCAGCTGGCCCTTTACTTATGACACAGGCGCACGCTTGGCACTACTTTGTTGATGCACGTGCGGCTACTGCGCACACAAATCACAAACACAGAAAATATTTTTTTATTTGTTTTGGAGTGTACTTTGGGAGTTACAGCACCGTTTAATGGTCAAGCCAGCCGGCACTTTACTTATGACACAGGCGCACGCTTGGCATTACTTTGTTGATGCACGTGCGGCTACAGCGCACACAATTCACAAACACAGAAAAATTTTTTTTATTTGGTTTGGAGTGTACTTTGGGGGTTACAGCACCCTTTAATGGTCAAGCCAGCCGGCCCTTTACTTATGACACAGGCGCACGCTTGGCACTACTTTGTTGATGCACGTGCGGCTACAGTGCACACAATTCAAAAACACTGAAAATATTTTTTTATTTGGTTTGGAGTGTACTTTGGGGGTTACAGCACCCTTTAACGGTCAGGCCAGCCAGCCCAATACTTATGACACAGGCGCACGCTTGGCACTACTTTGTTGATGCACGTGCAGCTACTGCGCACACAAATCACAAACACAGAAAATATTTTTTTATTTGGTTTGGACTGGAGTGAACTTTGGGGGTTATAGCACCCTCTAATGGTCAAGCCAGACGGCCCTTAACTTATGACACAGGCGCACGCTTGGCACTACTTTGTTGATGCACGTGCGGCTACTGTGCACACAATTCACAAACACAGAAAATATTTTTTTATTTGGTTTGGAGTGTACTTTGGGGGTTACAGCACCCTTTAACGGTCAAGCGAGCTGGCCCTTTACTTATGACACTGGCGCACGCTTGGCACTACTTTGTTGATGCACATACTGCTACTGCGCACAAAATTCACAAACACAGAAAATATTTTTTTATTTATTTTGGACAGGAGTGTACTTTGGGGGTTACAGCACCCTTTAACGGTCAAGCCAGTCAGCCCTTTACTTATGACACAGGCGCACGCTTGGCACTACTTTATTGATGCAAGTGCGGCTACTGCGCACACAATTCACAAACACAGAAAATATTTTTTTATTTGGTTTGGAGTGTACTTTGGGGGTTACAGCACCCTTTAATGGTCAAGCCAGCCGGCCCTTTACTTATGACACAGGCGCATGCTTGGCATTACTTTGTTGATGCACGTGCGGCTACTGCGCACACAATTCACAAATACAGAAAAAAATTTTTTATTTGGTTTGGAGTGTACTTTGGGGGTTACAGCACCCTTTAATGGTCAAGCCAGCTGGCCCTTTACTTATGACACAGGCGCACGCTTGGCACTACTTTATTGATGCACGTGCGGCTACTGCGCTCACAATTCACAAACACAGAAAATATTTTTTTATTTGGTTTGGAGTGTACTTTGGGTGTTACAGCACCCTTTAATGGTCAAGCCAGTAGGCCCTTTACTTATGTCACAGGCGCACGCTTGGCACTACTTTATTGATGCACTTGCAGCAACTGCGCTCACTATTCACAAACACAGAAAATATTTTTTTATTTGGTTTGGAGTGTACTTTGGGTGTTACAGCACCCTTTAAAAGTCTAGCCAGCCAGCCCTTTACTTATGGCACAGGCGCACGCTTGGCACTACTTTGTTGATGCACGTGCGGCTACTGCGCACACAATTCACAAACACAGAAAATATTTTTTTATTTTGTTTGGACTGGAGTGAACTTTGGGGGTTATAGCACCCTTTAAAGGTCAAGCCAACCGGCCCTTTACTTATGACACAGGCGCACGCTTGGCACTACTTTGTTGATGCACGTGCGGCTACAGCGCACACAATTCACAAACACAGAAAATATTTTTTTATTTGGTTTGGAGTGTACTTTGGGGGTTACAGCACCCTTTAATGGTCAAGCCAACCGGCCCTTTTCTTCTGACAAGGGCGCATGCTTGGCACTACTTTTTTGATGCACGTGAGGCTACTGCGCACACAATTCACAAACACAGACAATATTTTTTATTTATTTTGGACTGGCGTGTTCTTTGGGGGTTACAGCACCCTTTAACGGTCAAGCCAGCCGGCCCTTTACTTTTGACACAGGCGCACACTTGGCATTACTTTGTTGATGCACGTGCCGCTACTGCGCACACAATTCACAAACACAGAAAATATGTTTTTATTTGGTTTGGAGTGTACTTTGGGGGTTACAGCACCCTTTAACGGTCAAACCAGCTGGCCCTTTACTTATGACACAGGCGCACGCTTGGCACTACTTTGTTGATGCACGTGCGGCTACTGCGCACACAAATCACAAACACAGAAAATATTTTTTTATTTGGTTTGGAGTGTACTTTGGGAGTTACAGCACCGTTTAATGGTCAAGCCAGCCGGCCCTTTACTTATGACACAGGCGCACGCTTGGCATTACTTTGTTGATGCACGTGCGGCTACAGCGCACACAATTCACAAACACAGAAAAAAAATTTTTATTTGGTTTGGAGTGTACTTTGGGGGTTACAGCACCCTTTAATGGTCAAGCCAGCCGGCCCTTTACTTATGACACAGGCGCACGCTTGGCACTACTTTGTTGATGCACGTGCGGCTACAGTGCACACAATTCAAAAACACTGAAAATATTTTTTTATTTGGTTTGGAGTGTACTTTGGGGGTTACAGCACCCTTTAACGGTCAAGCCAGCCGGCCCTTTACTTTTGACACAGGCGCACACTTGGCATTACTTTGTTGATGCACGAGCGGCGACTGCGCACACAATTCACAAACACAGAAAATATTTTTTTATTTATTTTGGACAGGAGTGTACTTTGGGGGTTACAGCACCCTTTAATGGTCAAGCCAGCCAGCCCTTTACTTATGACACAGGCGCACGCTTGGCACTACTTTGTTGATGCACGTGCGGCTACTGCGCACACAATTCACAAACACAGAAAATATTTTTTTATTTGGTTTGGAGTGTACTTTGGGGGTTACAGCACCCTTTATCGGTCAAGCCAGCCGGCCCTTTACTTATGACACAGGCGCACGCTTGGCACTACTTTGTTGATGCACGTGCGGCTACTGCGCACACAATTCACAAACACAGAAAATATTTTTTTATTTTGTTTGGACTGGAGTGAACTTTGGGGGTTATAGCACCCTTTAAAGGTCAAGCCAACCGGCCCTTTACTTATGACACAGGCGCACGCTTGGCACTACTTTGTTGATGCACGTGCGGCTACAGCGCACACAATTCACAAACACAGAAAATATTTTTTTATTTGGTTTGGAGTGTACTTTGGGGGTTACAGCACCCTTTAATGGTCAAGCCAACCGGCCCTTTTCTTCTGACACAGGCGCATGCTTGGCACTACTTTTTTGATGCACGTGAGGCTACTGCGCACACAATTCACAAACACAGACAATATTTTTTATTTATTTTGGACTGGCGTGTTCTTTGGGGGTTACAGCACCCTTTAACGGTCAAGCCAGCCGGCCCTTTACTTTTGACACAGGCGCACACTTGGCATTACTTTGTTGATGCACGTGCCGCTACTGCGCACACAATTCACAAACACAGAAAATATGTTTTTATTTGGTTTGGAGTGTACTTTGGGGGTTACAGCACCCTTTAACGGTCAAACCAGCTGGCCCTTTACTTATGACACAGGCGCACGCTTGGCACTACTTTGTTGATGCACGTGCGGCTACTGCGCACACAAATCACAAACACAGAAAATATTTTTTTATTTGTTTTGGAGTGTACTTTGGGAGTTACAGCACCGTTTAATGGTCAAGCCAGCCAGCACTTTACTTATGACACAGGCGCACGCTTGGCATTACTTTGTTGATGCACGTGCGGCTACAGCGCACACAATTCACAAACACAGAAAAAAATTTTTTATTTGGTTTGGAGTGTACTTTGGGGGTTACAGCACCCTTTAATGGTCAAGCCAGCCGGCCCTTTACTTATGACACAGGCGCACGCTTGGCACTACTTTGTTGATGCACGTGCGGCTACAGTGCACACAATTCAAAAACACTGAAAATATTTTTTTATTTGGTTTGGAGTGTACTTTGGGGGTTACAGCACCCTTTAACGGTCAGGCCAGCCAGCCCAATACTTATGACACAGGCGCACGCTTGGCACTACTTTGTTGATGCACGTGCAGCTACTGCGCACACAAATCACAAACACAGAAAATATTTTTTTATTTGGTTTGGACTGGAGTGAACTTTGGGGGTTATAGCACCCTCTAATGGTCAAGCCAGACGGCCCTTAACTTATGACACAGGCGCACGCTTGGCACTACTTTGTTGATGCACGTGCGGCTACTGTGCACACAATTCACAAACACAGAAAATATTTTTTTATTTGGTTTGGAGTGTACTTTGGGGGTTACAGCACCCTTTAACGGTCAAGCGAGCTGGCCCTTTACTTATGACACTGGCGCACGCTTGGCACTACTTTGTTGATGCACATACTGCTACTGCGCACAAAATTCACAAACACAGAAAATATTTTTTTATTTATTTTGGACAGGAGTGTACTTTGGGGGTTACAGCACCCTTTAACGGTCAAGCCAGTCAGCCCTTTACTTATGACACAGGCGCACGCTTGGCACTACTTTATTGATGCAAGTGCGGCTACTGCGCACACAATTCACAAACACAGAAAATATTTTTTTATTTGGTTTGGAGTGTACTTTGGGGGTTACAGCACCCTTTAATGGTCAAGCCAGCCGGCCCTTTACTTATGACACAGGCGCATGCTTGGCATTACTTTGTTGATGCACGTGCGGCTACTGCGCACACAATTCACAAATACAGAAAAAAATTTTTTATTTGGTTTGGAGTGTACTTTGGGGGTTACAGCACCCTTTAATGGTCAAGCCAGCTGGCCCTTTACTTATGACACAGGCGCACGCTTGGCACTACTTTATTGATGCACGTGCGGCTACTGCGCTCACAATTCACAAACACAGAAATTTTTTTTTTATTTGGTTTGGAGTGTACTTTGGGTGTTACAGCACCCTTTAATGGTCAAGCCAGTAGGCCCTTTACTTATGTCACAGGCGCACGCTTGGCACTACTTTATTGATGCACTTGCAGCAACTGCGCTCACTATTCACAAACACAGAAAATATTTTTTTATTTGGTTTGGAGTGTACTTTGGGTGTTACAGCACCCTTTAAAAGTCTAGCCAGCCAGCCCTTTACTTATGGCACAGGCGCACGCTTGGCACTACTTTGTTTTGCACGTGCAGCTACTGCGCACACAATTCACAAACACAGAAAATATTTTTTTATTTGGTTTGGAGTGTACTTTTGGTGTTACAGCACCCTTTAAAGGTCTAGCCAGCCGGCCCTTTACTTATGACACAGGCGCACGCTTGGCACTACTTTGTTGATGCACGTGCGGCTACTGCGCACACAATTCACAAACACAGAAAATATTTTTTTATTTGGTTTGGAGTGTACTTTGGGTGTTACAGCACCCTTTAAAGGTCTAGCCAGCCGGCCCTTTACTTATGGCATAGGCGCACGCTTGGCACTACTTTGTTTTGCACGTGCGGCTACTGCGCACACAATTCACAAACACAGAAAATATTTTTTTATTTTGGATTGGCGTGTACTTTGGGGGTTACAGCACCCTTTAACGGTCAAGCCAGCCGGCCCTTTACTTTTGACACAGGCGCACACTTGGCATTACTTTGTTGATGCACGAGCGGCGACTGCGCACACAATTCACAAACACAGAAAATATTTTTTTATTTATTTTGGACAGGAGTGTACTTTGGGGGTTACAGCACCCTTTAACGGTCAAGCCAGCCAGCCCTTTACTTATGACACAGGCGCACGCTTGGCACTACTCTGTTGATGCACGTGCGGCTACTGCGCACACAATTCACAAACACAGAAAATATATTTTTATTTGGTTTGGAGTGTACTTTGGGGGTTACAGCACCCTTTAATGGTCAAGCTAGCCGGCCCTTTACTTATGACACAGGCGCACACTTGGCACTAATTTGTTGATGCACATGCAGCTACAGCGCACACAATTTACAAACACAGAAAATATTTTTTTATTTGGTTTGGAGTGTACTTTGGGGGTTACAGCACTCTTTAACGGTCAAGCCAGCCGGCCCTTTACTTATGACACAGGCGCACGCTTGGCACTACTTTGTTGATGCACGTGCGGCTACTGCGCACACAATTCACAAACACAGAAAATATTTTTTTATTTGGTTTGGAGTGTACTTTGGGGGTTACAGCACCCTTTATCGGTCAAGCCAGCCGGCCCTTTACTTATGACACAGGCGCACGCTTGGCACTACTTTGTTGATGCACGTGCGGCTACTGCGCACACAATTCACAAACACAGAAAATATTTTTTTATTTTGTTTGGACTGGAGTGAACTTTGGGGGTTATAGCACCCTTTAACGGTCAAGCCAACCGGCCCTTTACTTATGACACAGGCGCACGCTTGGCACTACTTTGTTGATGCACGTGCGGCTACAGCGCACACAATTCACAAACACAGAAAATATTTTTTTATTTGGTTTGGAGTGTACTTTGGGGGTTACAGCACCCTTTAATGGTCAAGCCAACCGGCCCTTTTCTTCTGACACAGGCGCATGCTTGGCACTACTTTTTTGATGCACGTGAGGCTACTGCGCACACAATTCACAAACACAGACAATATTTTTTATTTATTTTGGACTGGCGTGTTCTTTGGTGGTTACAGCACCCTTTAACGGTCAAGCCAGCCGGCCCTTTACTTTTGACAGGCGCACATTTGGCATTACTTTGTTGATGCACGTGCCGCTACTGCGCACACAATTCACAAACACAGAAAATATGTTTTTATTTGGTTTGGAGTGTACTTTGGGGGTTACAGCACCCTTTAATGGTCAAGCCAGCCGGCCCTTTTCTTCTGACACAGGCGCACGCTTGGCACTACTTTATTGATGCACTTGAGGCTACCGCGCACACAATTCACAAACACAGAAAATATTTTTTTATTTTGTTTGGACTGGAGTGAACTTTGGATGTTATAGCACCCTTTAACGGTCAAGCCAGCCAGCCCTTTACTTATGACACAGGCGCACGCTTGGCACTACTTTGTTGATGCACGTGCGGCTACAGCGCACACAATTCACAAACACAGAAAATATTTTTTTATTTGGTTTGGAGTGTACTTTGGGGGTTACAGCACCCTTTAACGGTCAAACCAGCTGGCCCTTTACTTATGACACAGGCGCACGCTTGGCACTACTTTGTTGATGCACATGCGGCTACTGCGCACACAAATCACAAACACAGAATATATTTTTTTATTTGGTTTGGAGTGTACTTTGGGAGTTACAGCACCGTTTAATGGTCAAGCCAGCCGGCCCTTTACTTATGACACAGGCGCACGCTTGGCATTACTTTGTTGATGCACGTGCGGCTACAGCGCACACAATTCACAAACACAGAAAAAAATTTTTTATTTGGTTTGGAGTGTACTTTGGGGGTTACAGCACCCTTTAATGGTCAAGCCAGCCGGCCCTTTACTTATGACACAGGCGCACGCTTGGCACTACTTTGTTGATGCACGTGCGGCTACAGTGCACACAATTCAAAAACACTGAAAATATTTTTTTATTTGGTTTGGAGTGTACTTTGGGGGTTACAGCACCCTTTAACGGTCAGGCCAGCCAGCCCAATACTTATGACACAGGCGCACGCTTGGCACTACTTTGTTGATGCACGTGCAGCTACTGCGCACACAAATCACAAACACAGAAAATATTTTTTTATTTGGTTTGGACTGGAGTGAACTTTGGGGGTTATAGCACCCTCTAATGGTCAAGCCAGACGGCCCTTAACTTATGACACAGGCGCACGCTTGGCACTACTTTGTTGATGCACGTGCGGCTACTGTGCACACAATTCACAAACACAGAAAATATTTTTTTATTTGGTTTGGAGTGTACTTTGGGGGTTACAGCACCCTTTAACGGTCAAGCGAGCCGGCCCTTTACTTATGACACTGGCGCACGCTTGGCACTACTTTGTTGATGCACATACTGCTACTGCGCACAAAATTCACAAACACAGAAAATATTTTTTTATTTATTTTGGACAGGAGTGTACTTTGGGGGTTACAGCACCCTTTAACGGTCAAGCCATCCAGCCCTTTACTTATGACACAGGCGCACGCTTAGCACTACTCTGTTGATGCACGTGCGGCTACTGCGCACACAATTCACAAACACAGAAAATATATTTTTATTTGGTTTGGAGTGTACTTTGGGGGTTATAGCACCCTTTAATGGTAAAGCCTGCCGGCCCTTTACTTATGACACAGGCGCACACTTGGCACTAATTTGTTGATGCACATGCAGCTACAGCGCACACAATTTACAAACACAGAAAATATTTTTTTATTTGGTTTGGAGTGTACTTTGGGGGTTACAGCACTCTTTAACGGTCAAGCCAGCTGGCCCATTACTTATGACACAGGCGCACGCTTGGCACTACTTTATTGATGCACGTGCGGCTACTGCGCTCACAATTCACAAGCACAGAAAATAATTTTTTATTTGGTTTGGAGTGTACTTTGGGTGTTACAGCACCCTTTCAAGGTCTAGCCAGCCGGCCCTTTACTTATGACACAGGCGCACGCTTGGCACTACTTTGTTGATGCACGTGCGGCTACTGCACACACAATTCACAAACACAGAAAATATTTTTTTATTTGGTTTGGAGTGTACTTTTGGGGTTACAGCACCCTTTAACGGTCAAGCCAGCCGGCCCTTTACTTATGACACAGGCGCACACTTGGCATTACTTTGTTGATGCACGTGCGGCTACTGCGCACACAATTCACAAACACAGAAAATATTTTTTTATTTTGTTTGGACTGGAGTGAACATTGGGGGTTATAGCACCCTTTAACGGTCAAGTCAACCGGCCCTTTACTTATGACACAGGCGCACGCTTGGCACTACTTTGTTGATGCACGTGCGGCTACAGCGCACACAATTCACAAACACAGAAAATATTTTTTTATTTGGTTTGGAGTGTACTTTGGGGGTTACAGCACCCTTTAACGGTCAAGCCAGCCGGCCCTTTACTTATGACACAGGCGCACGCTTGGCACTACTTTGTTGATGCACGTGCGGCTACTGCGCACACAATTCACAAACACAGAAAATATTTTTTTATTTGGTTTGGAGTGTACTTTTGGGGTTACAGCAACCTTTAATGGTCAAGCCAGCCGGCCCTTTACTTATGACACAGGCGCACGCTTGGCATTACTTTGTTGATGCACGTGCGGCTACTGCGCACACAATTCACAAACACAGAAAAAGATTTTTTTTTTGGTTTGGAGTGTACATTGGGGGTTACAGCACCCTTTAACTGTCAAGCCAGCTGGCCCTTTACTTATGACACAGGCGCACGCTTGGCATTACTTTGTTGATGCACGTGCGGCTACAGCGCACACAATTCAAAAACACAGAAAATATTTTTTTATTTGGTTTGGAGTGTACTTTGGGGGTTACAGCACCCTTTAACGGTCAAGCCAGCCGGCCCAATACTTATGACACAGGCGCACGCTTGGCACTACTTTGTTGATGTACGTGCAGCTACTGCGCACACAAATCACAAACACAGAAAATATATTTTTATTTGGTTTGGAGTGTACTTTGGGGGTTACAGCACCCTTTAACAGTCTAGCCAGCTGGCCCTTAACTTATGACACAGGCGCACGCTTCGCACTACTTTATTGAAGCACGTGCGGCTACTGCGCTCACAATTCACAAACACAGAAAATATTTTTTTATTTGCTTTGGAGTGTACTTTGGGTGTTACAGCACCCTTTAAAGGTCTAGCCATCCGGCCCTTTACTTATGACACAGGCGCACGCTTGGCACTACTTTGTTGATGCACGTGCGGCTACTGCCCACACAATTCACAAACACAGAAAATATTTTTTTATTTGGTTTGGAGTGTACTTTGGGGGTTACAGCACCCTTTAACGGTCAAGCCAGCCGGCCCTTTACTTATGACACAGGCGCACACTTGGCATTACTTTGTTGATGCACGTGCGGCTACTGCGCACACACTTCACAAACACAGAAAATATTTTTTTATTTGGTTTGGAGTGTACTTTGGGGGTTACAGCACCCTTTAATGGTCAAGCCAGCCGGCCCTTTACTTCAAAAACAGGCGCACGCTTGGCACTACTTTATTGATGCACTTGAGGCTACTGCGCACACAATTCACAAACACAGAAAATATTTTTTTATTTGGTTTGGAGTGTACTTTGGGGGTTACAGCACCCTTTAACGGTCAAGCCAGCCGGCCCTTTACTTATGACACAGGCGCACACTTGGCACTACTTTGTTGATGCACGTGCGGCTACTGCGCACACAATTCACAAACACAGAAAATATTTTTTTATTTGGTTTGGAGTGTACTTTTGGGGTTACAGCAACCTTTAATGGTCAAGCCAGCCGGCCCTTTACTTATGACACAGGCGCACGCTTGGCATTACTTTGTTGATGCACGTGCGGCTACTGCGCACACAATTCACAAACACAGAAAAGATTTTTTTTTTTGGTTTGGAGTGTACATTGGGGGTTACAGCACCCTTTAACTGTCAAGCCAGCTGGCCCTTTACTTATGACACAGGCGCACGCTTGGCATTACTTTGTTGATGCACGTGCGGCTACAGCGCACACAATTCAAAAACACAGAAAATATTTTTTTATTTGGTTTGGAGTGTACTTTGGGGGTTACAGCACCCTTTAATGGTCAAGCCAGCCGGCCCAATACTTATGACACAGGCGCACGCTTGGCACTACTTTGTTGATGTACGTGCAGCTACTGCGCACACAAATCACAAACACAGAAAATATATTTTTATTTGGTTTGGAGTGTACTTTGGGGGTTACAGCACCCTTTAACAGTCTAGCCAGCTGGCCCTTAACTTATGACACAGGCGCACGCTTGGCACTACTTTATTGAAGCACGTGCGGCTACTGCGCTCACAATTCACAAACACAGAAAATATTTTTTTATTTGCTTTGGAGTGTACTTTGGGTGTTACAGCACCCTTTAAAGGTCTAGCCATCCGGCCCTTTACTTATGACACAGGCGCACGCTTGGCACTACTTTGTTGATGCACGTGCGGCTACTGCCCACACAATTCACAAACACAGAAAATATTTTTTTATTTGGTTTGGAGTGTACTTTGGGGGTTACAGCACCCTTTAACGGTCAAGCCAGCCGGCCCTTTACTTATGACACAGGCGCACACTTGGCATTACTTTGTTGATGCACGTGCGGCTACTGCGCACACACTTCACAAACACAGAAAATATTTTTTTATTTGGTTTGGAGTGTACTTTGGGGGTTACAGCACCCTTTAACGGTCAAGCCAGCCGGCCCTTTACTTCAAAAACAGGCGCACGCTTGGCACTACTTTATTGATGCACTTGAGGCTACTGCGCACACAATTCACAAACACAGAAAATATTTTTTTATTTGGTTTGGAGTGTACTTTGGGGGTTACAGCATCCTTTAATGGTCAAGCCAACCGGCCCTTTTCTTCTGACACAGGCGCATGCTTGGCACCACTTTTTTGATGCACGTGAGGCTACTGCGCACACAATTCACAAACACAGACAATATTTTTTATTTATTTTGGACTGGCGTGTTCTTTGGGGGTTACAGCACCCTTTAACGGTCAAGCCAGCCGGCCCTTTACTTTTGACACAGGCGCACACTTGGCATTACTTTGTTGATGCACGTGCCGCTACTGCGCACACAATTCACAAACACAGAAAATATGTTTTTATTTGGTTTGGAGTGTACTTTGGGGGTTACAGCACCCTTTAATGGTCAAGCCAGCCGGCCCTTTTCTTCTGACACAGGCGCACGCTTGGCACTACTTTATTGATGCACTTGAGGCTACCGCGCACACAATTCACAAACACAGAAAATATTTTTTTATTTTGTTTGGACTGGAGTGAACTTTGGATGTTATAGCACCCTTTAACGGTCAAGCCAGCCAGCCCTTTACTTATGACACAGGCGCACGCTTGGCACTACTTTGTTGATGCACGTGCGGCTACAGCGCACACAATTCACAAACACAGAAAATATTTTTTTATTTGGTTTGGAGTGTACTTTGGGGGTTACAGCACCCTTTAACGGTCAAACCAGCTGGCCCTTTACTTATGACACAGGCGCACGCTTGGCACTACTTTGTTGATGCACGTGCGGCTACTGCGCACACAAATCACAAACACAGAAAATATTTTTTTATTTGGTTTGGAGTGTACTTTGGGAGTTACAGCACCGTTTAATGGTCAAGCCAGCCGGCCCTTTACTTATGACACAGGCGCACGCTTGGCATTACTTTGTTGATGCACGTGCGGCTACATCGCACACAATTCACAAACACAGAAAAAAATTTTTTATTTGGTTTGGAGTGTACTTTGGGGGTTACAGCAGCCTTTAATGGTCAAGCCAGCCGGCCCTTTACTTATGACACAGGCGCACGCTTGGCACTACTTTGTTGATGCACGTGCGGCTACAGTGCACACAATTCAAAAACACTGAAAATATTTTTTTATTTGGTTTGGAGTGTACTTTGGGGGTTACAGCACCCTTTAACGGTCAGGCCAGCCAGCCCAATACTTATGACACAGGCGCACGCTTGGCACTACTTTGTTGATGCACGTGCAGCTACTGCGCACACAAATCACAAACACAGAAAATATTTTTTTATTTGGTTTGGACTGGAGTGAACTTTGGGGGTTATAGCACCCTCTAATGGTCAAGCCAGATGGCCCTTAACTTATGACACAGGCGCACGCTTGGCACTAATTTGTTGATGCACGTGCGGCTACTGTGCACACAATTCACAAACACAGAAAATATTTTTTTATTTGGTTTGGAGTGTACTTTGGGGGTTACAGCACCCTTTAACGGTCAAGCGAGCCGGCCCTTTACTTATGACACTGGCGCACGCTTGGCACTACTTTGTTGATGCACGTACTGCTACTGCGCACAAAATTCACAAACACAGAAAATATTTTTTTATTTATTTTGGACAGGAGTGTACTTTGGGGGTTACAGCACCCTTTAACGGTCAAGCCAGCCAGCCCTTTACTTATGACACAGGCGCACGCTTAGCACTACTCTGTTGATGCACGTGCGGCTACTGCGCACACAATTCACAAACACAGAAAATATATTTTTATTTGGTTTGGAGTGTACTTTGGGGGTTACAGCACCCTTTAATGGTCAAGCCTGCCGGCCCTTTACTTATGACACAGGCGCACACTTGGCACTAATTTGTTGATGCACATGCGGCTACAGCGCACACAATTTACAAACACAGAAAATATTTTTTTATTTGGTTTGGAGTGTACTTTGGGGGTTACAGCACTCTTTAACGGTCAAGCCAGCCGGCCCATTACTTATGACACAGGCGCACGCTTGGCACTAATTTATTGATGCACGTGCAGCTACTGCGCTCACAATTCACAAGCACAGAAAATAATTTTTTATTTGGTTTGGAGTGTACTTTGGGTGTTACAGCACCCTTTCAAGGTCTAGCCAGCCGGCCCTTTACTTATGACACAGGCGCACGCTTGGCACTACTTTGTTGATGCACGTGCGGCTACTGCGCACACAATTCACAAACACAGAAAATATTTTTTTATTTGGTTTGGAGTGTACTTTTGGGGTTACAGCACCCTTTAACGGTCAAGCCAGCCGGCCCTTTACTTATGACACAGGCGCACACTTGGCATTACTTTGTTGATGCACGTGCGGCTACTGCGCACACAATTCACAAACACAGAAAATATTTTTTTATTTTGTTTGGACTGGAGTGAACTTTGGGGGTTATAGCACCCTTTAACGGTCAAGTCAACTGGCCCTTTACTTATGACACAGGCGCACGCTTGGCACTACTTTGTTGATGCACGTGCGGCTACAGCGCACACAATTCACAAACACAGAAAATATTTTTTTATTTGGTTTGGAGTGTACTTTGGGGGTTACAGCACCCTTTAACGGTCAAGCCAGCCGGCCCTTTACTTATGACACAGGCGCACGCTTGGCACTACTTTGTTGATGCACGTGCGGCTACTGCGCACACAATTCACAAACACAGAAAATATTTTTTTATTTGGTTTGGAGTGTACTTTTGGGGTTACAGCAACCTTTAATGGTCAAGCCAGCCGGCCCTTTACTTATGACACAGGCGCACGCTTGGCATTACTTTGTTGATGCACGTGCGGCTACTGCGCACACAATTCACAAACACAGAAAAAGATTTTTTTTTTGGTTTGGAGTGTACATTGGGGGTGACAGCACCCTTTAACTGTCAAGCCAGCTGGCCCTTTACTTATGACACAGGCGCACGCTTGGCATTACTTTGTTGATGCACGTGCGGCTACAGCGCACACAATTCAAAAACACAGAAAATATTTTTTTATTTGGTTTGGAGTGTACTTTGGGGGTTACAGCACCCTTTAACGGTCAAGCCAGCCGGCCCAATACTTATGACACAGGCGCACGCTTGGCACTACTTTGTTGATGTACGTGCAGCTACTGCGCACACAAATCACAAACACAGAAAATATATTTTTATTTGGTTTGGAGTGTACTTTGGGGGTTACAGCACCCTTTAACAGTCTAGCCAGCTGGTCCTTAACTTATGACACAGGCGCACGCTTGGCACTACTTTATTGAAGCACGTGCGGCTACTGCGCTCACAATTCACAAACACAGAAAATATTTTTTTATTTGGTTTGGAGTGTACTTTGGGTGTTACAGCACCCTTTAAAGGTCTAGCCATCCGGCCCTTTACTTATGACACAGGCGCACGCTTGGCACTACTTTGTTGATGCACGTGCGGCTACTGCCCACACAATTCACAAACACAGAAAATATTTTTTTATTTGGTTTGGAGTGTACTTTGGGGGTTACAGCACCCTTTAACGGTCAAGCCAGCCGGCCCTTTACTTATGACACAGGCGCACACTTGGCATTATTTTGTTGATGCACGTGCGGCTACTGCGCACACAATTCACACACACAGAAAATATTTTTTTATTTGGTTTGGAGTGTACTTTGGGGGTTACAGCACCCTTTAACGGTCAAGCCAGCCGGCCCTTTACTTCAAAAACAGGCGCACGCTTGGCACTACTTTATTGATGCACTTGAGGCTACTGCGCACACAATTCACAAACACAGAAAATATTTTTTTATTTGGTTTGGAGTGTACTTTGGGGGTTACAGCACCCTTTAACGGTCAAGCCAGCCGGCCCTTTACTTATGACACAGGCGCACACTTGGCACTACTTTGTTGATGCACGTGCGGCTACTGCGCACACAATTCACAAAAACAGAAAATATTTTTTTATTTGGTTTGGAGTGTACTTTGGGGGTTACAGCACCCTTTAATGGTCAAGCCAGCCGGCCCTTTTCTTCTGACACAGGCGCACGCTTGGCACTACTTTATTGATGCACTTGAGGCTACCGCGCACACAATTCACAAACACAGAAAATATTTTTTTATTTTGTTTGGACTGGAGTGAACTTTGGATGTTATAGCACCCTTTAACGGTCAAGCCAGCCGGCCCTTTACTTATGACACAGGCGCACGCTTGGCACTACTTTGTTGATGCACGTGCGGCTACAGCGCACACAATTCACAAACACAGAAAATATTTTTTTATTTGGTTTGGAGTGTACTTTGGGGGTTACAGCACCCTTTAACGGTCAAACCAGCTGGCCCTTTACTTATGACACAGGCGCACGCTTGGCACTACTTTGTTGATGCACGTGCGGCTACTGCGCACACAAATCACAAACACAGAAAATATTTTTTTATTTGGTTTGGAGTGTACTTTGGGAGTTACAGCACCATTTAATGGTCAAGCCAGCCGGCCCTTTACTTATGACACAGGCGCATGCTTGGCATTACTTTGTTGATGCACGTGCGGCTACAGCGCACACAATTCACAAACACAGAAAAAAAAAATTTATTTGGTTTGGAGTGTACTTTGGGGGTTACAGCACCCTTTAATGGTCAAGCCAGCCGGCCCTTTACTTATGACACAGGCACACGCTTGGCACTACTTTGTTGATGCACGTGCGGCTACAGTGCACACAATTCAAAAACACTGAAAATATTTTTTTATTTGGTTTGGAGTGTACTTTGGGGGTTACAGCACCCTTTAACGGTCAGGCCAGCCAGCCCAATACTTATGACACAGGCGCACGCTTGGCACTACTTTGTTGATGCACGTGCAGCTACTGCGCACACAAATCACAAACACAGAAAATATTTTTTTATTTGGTTTGGACTGGAGTGAACTTTGGGGGTTATAGCACCCTCTAATGGTCAAGCCAGACGGCCCTTAACTTATGACACAGGCGCACGCTTGGCACTACTTTGTTGATGCACGTGCGGCTACTGCGCACACAATTCACAAACACAGAAAATATTTTTTTATTTGGTTTGGAGTGTACTTTGGGTGTTACAGCACCCTTTAAAGGTCTAGCCAGCCGGCCCTTTACTTATGGCATAGGCGCACGCTTGGCACTACTTTGTTTTGCACGTGCGGCTACTGCGCACACAATTCACAAACACAGAAAATATTTTTTTATTTTGGATTGGCGTGTACTTTGGGGGTTACAGCACCCTTTAACGGTCAAGCCAGCCGGCCCTTTACTTTTGACACAGGCGCACACTTGGCATTACTTTGTTGATGCACGAGCGGCGACTGCGCACACAATTCACAAACACAGAAAATATTTTTTTATTTATTTTGGACAGGAGTGTACTTTGGGGGTTACAGCACCCTTTAACGGTCAAGCCAGCCAGCCCTTTACTTATGACACAGGCGCACGCTTGGCACTACTCTGTTGATGCACGTGCGGCTACTGCGCACACAATTCACAAACACAGAAAATATATTTTTATTTGGTTTGGAGTGTACTTTGGGGGTTACAGCACCCTTTAATGGTCAAGCCAGCCGGCCCTTTACTTATGACACAGGCGCACACTTGGCACTAATTTGTTGATGCACATGCAGCTACAGCGCACACAATTTACAAACACAGAAAATATTTTTTTATTTGGTTTGGAGTGTACTTTGGGGGTTACAGCACTCTTTAACGGTCAAGCCAGCCGGCCCTTTACTTATGACACAGGCGCACGCTTTGCACTACTTTGTTGATGCACGTGCGGCTACTGCGCACACAATTCACAAACACAGAAAATATTTTTTTATTTGGTTTGGAGTGTACTTTGGGGGTTACAGCACCCTTTATCGGTCAAGCCAGCCGGCCCTTTACTTATGACACAGGCGCACGCTTGGCACTACTTTGTTGATGCACGTGCGGCTACTGCGCACACAATTCACAAACACAGAAAATATTTTTTTATTTTGTTTGGACTGGAGTGAACTTTGGGGGTTATAGCACCCTTTAACGGTCAAGCCAACCGGCCCTTTACTTATGACACAGGCGCACGCTTGGCACTACTTTGTTGATGCATGTGCGGCTACAGCGCACACAATTCACAAACACAGAAAATATTTTTTTATTTGGTTTGGAGTGTACTTTGGGGGTTACAGCACCCTTTAATGGTCAAGCCAACCGGCCCTTTTCTTCTGACACAGGCGCATGCTTGGCACTACTTTTTTGATGCACGTGAGGCTACTGCGCACACAATTCACAAACACAGACAATATTTTTTATTTATTTTGGACTGGCGTGTTCTTTGGTGGTTACAGCACCCTTTAACGGTCAAGCCAGCCGGCCCTTTACTTTTGACACAGGCGCACACTTGGCATTACTTTGTTGATGCACGTGCCGCTACTGCGCACACAATTCACAAACACAGAAAATATGTTTTTATTTGGTTTGGAGTGTACTTTGGGGGTTACAGCACCCTTTAATGGTCAAGCCAGCCGGCCCTTTTCTTCTGACACAGGCGCACGCTTGGCACTACTTTATTGATGCACTTGAGGCTACCGCGCACACAATTCACAAACACAGAAAATATTTTTTTATTTTGTTTGGACTGGAGTGAACTTTGGATGTTATAGCACCCTTTAACGGTCAAGCCAGCCAGCCCTTTACTTATGACACAGGCGCACGCTTGGCACTACTTTGTTGATGCACGTGCGGCTACAGCGCACACAATTCACAAACACAGAAAATATTTTTTTATTTGGTTTGGAGTGTACTTTGGGGGTTACAGCACCCTTTAACGGTCAAACCAGCTGGCCCTTTACTTATGACACAGGCGCACGCTTGGCACTACTTTGTTGATGCACATGCGGCTACTGCGCACACAAATCACAAACACAGAATATATTTTTTTATTTGGTTTGGAGTGTACTTTGGGAGTTACAGCACCGTTTAATGGTCAAGCCAGCCGGCCCTTTACTTATGACACAGGCGCACGCTTGGCATTACTTTGTTGATGCACGTGCGGCTACAGCGCACACAATTCACAAACACAGAAAAAAATTTTTTATTTGGTTTGGAGTGTACTTTGGGGGTTACAGCAGCCTTTAATGGTCAAGCCAGCCGGCCCTTTACTTATGACACAGGCGCACGCTTGGCACTACTTTGTTGATGCACGTGCGGCTACAGTGCACACAATTCAAAAACACTGAAAATATTTTTTTATTTGGTTTGGAGTGTACTTTGGGGGTTACAGCACCCTTTAACGGTCAGGCCAGCCAGCCCAATACTTATGACACAGGCGCACGCTTGGCACTACTTTGTTGATGCACGTGCAGCTACTGCGCACACAAATCACAAACACAGAAAATATTTTTTTATTTGGTTTGGACTGGAGTGAACTTTGGGGGTTATAGCACCCTCTAATGGTCAAGCCAGATGGCCCTTAACTTATGACACAGGCGCACGCTTGGCACTACTTTGTTGATGCACGTGCGGCTACTGTGCACACAATTCACAAACACAGAAAATATTTTTTTATTTGGTTTGGAGTGTACTTTGGGGGTTACAGCACCCTTTAACGGTCAAGCGAGCCGGCCCTTTACTTATGACACTGGCGCACGCTTGGCACTACTTTGTTGATGCACGTACTGCTACTGCGCACAAAATTCACAAACACAGAAAATATTTTTTTATTTATTTTGGACAGGAGTGTACTTTGGGGGTTACAGCACCCTTTAACGGTCAAGCCAGCCAGCCCTTTACTTATGACACAGGCGCACGCTTAGCACTACTCTGTTGATGCACGTGCGGCTACTGCGCACACAATTCACAAACACAGAAAATATATTTTTATTTGGTTTGGAGTGTACTTTGGGGGTTACAGCACCCTTTAATGGTCAAGCCTGCCGGCCCTTTACTTATGACACAGGCGCACACTTGGCACTAATTTGTTGATGCACATGCGGCTACAGCGCACACAATTTACAAACACAGAAAATATTTTTTTATTTGGTTTGGAGTGTACTTTTGGGGTTACAGCACCCTTTAACGGTCAAGCCAGCCGGCCCTTTACTTATGACACAGGCGCACGCTTGGCACTACTTTGTTGATGCACGTGCGGCTACTGCGCACACAATTCACAAACACAGAAAATATTTTTTTATTTTGTTTGGACTGGAGTGAACTTTGGGGGTTATAGCACCCTTTAACGGTCAAGTCAACTGGCCCTTTACTTATGACACAGGCGCACGCTTGGCACTACTTTGTTGATGCACGTGCGGCTACAGCGCACACAATTCACAAACACAGAAAATATTTTTTTATTTGGTTTGGAGTGTACTTTGGGGGTTACAGCACCCTTTAACGGTCAAGCCAGCCGGCCCTTTACTTATGACACAGGCGCACGCTTGGCACTACTTTGTTGATGCACGTGCGGCTACTGCGCACACAATTCACAAACACAGAAAATATTTTTTTATTTGGTTTGGAGTGTACTTTTGGGGTTACAGCAACCTTTAATGGTCAAGCCAGCCGGCCCTTTACTTATGACACAGGCGCACGCTTGGCATTACTTTGTTGATGCACGTGCGGCTACTGCGCACACAATTCACAAACACAGAAAAAGATTTTTTTTTTGGTTTGGAGTGTACATTGGGGGTGACAGCACCCTTTAACTGTCAAGCCAGCTGGCCCTTTACTTATGACACAGGCGCACGCTTGGCATTACTTTGTTGATGCACGTGCGGCTACAGCGCACACAATTCAAAAACACAGAAAATATTTTTTTATTTGGTTTGGAGTGTACTTTGGGGGTTACAGCACCCTTTAACGGTCAAGCCAGCCGGCCCAATACTTATGACACAGGCGCACGCTTGGCACTACTTTGTTGATGTACGTGCAGCTACTGCGCACACAAATCACAAACACAGAAAATATATTTTTATTTGGTTTGGAGTGTACTTTGGGGGTTACAGCACCCTTTAACAGTCTAGCCAGCTGGTCCTTAACTTATGACACAGGCGCACGCTTGGCACTACTTTATTGAAGCACGTGCGGCTACTGCGCTCACAATTCACAAACACAGAAAATATTTTTTTATTTGGTTTGGAGTGTACTTTGGGTGTTACAGCACCCTTTAAAGGTCTAGCCATCCGGCCCTTTACTTATGACACAGGCGCACGCTTGGCACTACTTTGTTGATGCACGTGCGGCTACTGCCCACACAATTCACAAACACAGAAAATATTTTTTTATTTGGTTTGGAGTGTACTTTGGGGGTTACAGCACCCTTTAACGGTCAAGCCAGCCGGCCCTTTACTTATGACACAGGCGCACACTTGGCATTATTTTGTTGATGCACGTGCGGCTACTGCGCACACAATTCACACACACAGAAAATATTTTTTTATTTGGTTTGGAGTGTACTTTGGGGGTTACAGCACCCTTTAACGGTCAAGCCAGCCGGCCCTTTACTTCAAAAACAGGCGCACGCTTGGCACTACTTTATTGATGCACTTGAGGCTACTGCGCACACAATTCACAAACACAGAAAATATTTTTTTATTTGGTTTGGAGTGTACTTTGGGGGTTACAGCACCCTTTAACGGTCAAGCCAGCCGGCCCTTTACTTATGACACAGGCGCACACTTGGCACTACTTTGTTGATGCACGTGCGGCTACTGCGCACACAATTCACAAAAACAGAAAATATTTTTTTATTTGGTTTGGAGTGTACTTTGGGGGTTACAGCACCCTTTAATGGTCAAGCCAGCCGGCCCTTTTCTTCTGACACAGGCGCACGCTTGGCACTACTTTATTGATGCACTTGAGGCTACCGCGCACACAATTCACAAACACAGAAAATATTTTTTTATTTTGTTTGGACTGGAGTGAACTTTGGATGTTATAGCACCCTTTAACGGTCAAGCCAGCCGGCCCTTTACTTATGACACAGGCGCACGCTTGGCACTACTTTGTTGATGCACGTGCGGCTACTGCGCACACAAATCACAAACACAGAAAATATTTTTTTATTTGGTTTGGAGTGTACTTTGGGAGTTACAGCACCGTTTAATGGTCAAGCCAGCCGGCCCTTTACTTATGACACAGGCGCACGCTTGGCATTACTTTGTTGATGCACGTGCGGCTACAGCGCACACAATTCACAAACACAGAAAAAAAAAATTTATTTGGTTTGGAGTGTACTTTGGGGGTTACAGCACCCTTTAATGGTCAAGCCAGCCGGCCCTTTACTTATGACACAGGCACACGCTTGGCACTACTTTGTTGATGCACGTGCGGCTACAGTGCACACAATTCAAAAACACTGAAAATATTTTTTTATTTGGTTTGGAGTGTACTTTGGGGGTTACAGCACCCTTTAACGGTCAGGCCAGCCAGGCCAATACTTATGACACAGGCGCACGCTTGGCACTACTTTGTTGATGCACGTGCAGCTACTGCGCACACAAATCACAAACACAGAAAATATTTTTTTATTTGGTTTGGACTGGAGTGAACTTTGGGGGTTATAGCACCCTCTAATGGTCAAGCCAGACGGCCCTTAACTTATGACACAGGCGCACGCTTGGCACTACTTTGTTGATGCACGTGCGGCTACTGCGCACACAATTCACAAACACAGAAAATATTTTTTTATTTGGTTTGGAGTGTACTTTGGGTGTTACAGCACCCTTTAAAGGTCTAGCCAGCCGGCCCTTTACTTATGGCATAGGCGCACGCTTGGCACTACTTTGTTTTGCAGGTGCGGCTACTGCGCACACAATTCACAAACACAGAAAATATTTTTTTATTTTGGATTGGCGTGTACTTTGGGGGTTACAGCACCCTTTAACGGTCAAGCCAGCCGGCCCTTTACTTTTGACACAGGCGCACACTTGGCATTACTTTGTTGATGCACGAGCGGCGACTGCGCACACAATTCACAAACACAGAAAATATTTTTTTATTTATTTTGGACAGGAGTGTACTTTGGGGGTTACAGCACCCTTTAACGGTCAAGCCAGCCAGCCCTTTACTTATGACACAGGCGCACGCTTGGCACTACTCTGTTGATGCACGTGCGGCTACTGCGCACACAATTCACAAACACAGAAAATATATTTTTATTTGGTTTGGAGTGTACTTTGGGGGTTACAGCACCCTTTAATGGTCAAGCCAGCCGGCCCTTTACTTATGACACAGGCGCACACTTGGCACTAATTTGTTGATGCACATGCAGCTACAGCGCACACAATTTACAAACACAGAAAATATTTTTTTATTTGGTTTGGAGTGTACTTTGGGGGTTACAGCACTCTTTAACGGTCAAGCCAGCCGGCCCTTTACTTATGACACAGGCGCACGCTTTGCACTACTTTGTTGATGCACGTGCGGCTACTGCGCACACAATTCACAAACACAGAAAATATTTTTTTATTTGGTTTGGAGTGTACTTTGGGGGTTACAGCACCCTTTATCGGTCAAGCCAGCCGGCCCTTTACTTATGACACAGGCGCACGCTTGGCACTACTTTGTTGATGCACGTGCGGCTACTGCGCACACAATTCACAAACACAGAAAATATTTTTTTATTTTGTTTGGACTGGAGTGAACTTTGGGGGTTATAGCACCCTTTAACGGTCAAGCCAACCGGCCCTTTACTTATGACACAGGCGCACGCTTGGCACTACTTTGTTGATGCATGTGCGGCTACAGCGCACACAATTCACAAACACAGAAAATATTTTTTTATTTGGTTTGGAGTGTACTTTGGGGGTTACAGCACCCTTTAATGGTCAAGCCAACCGGCCCTTTTCTTCTGACACAGGCGCATGCTTGGCACTACTTTTTTGATGCACGTGAGGCTACTGCGCACACAATTCACAAACACAGACAATATTTTTTATTTATTTTGGACTGGCGTGTTCTTTGGTGGTTACAGCACCCTTTAACGGTCAAGCCAGCCGGCCCTTTACTTTTGACACAGGCGCACACTTGGCATTACTTTGTTGATGCACGTGCCGCTACTGCGCACACAATTCACAAACACAGAAAATATGTTTTTATTTGGTTTGGAGTGTACTTTGGGGGTTACAGCACCCTTTAATGGTCAAGCCAGCCGGCCCTTTTCTTCTGACACAGGCGCACGCTTGGCACTACTTTATTGATGCACTTGAGGCTACCGCGCACACAATTCACAAACACAGAAAATATTTTTTTATTTTGTTTGGACTGGAGTGAACTTTGGATGTTATAGCACCCTTTAACGGTCAAGCCAGCCAGCCCTTTACTTATGACACAGGCGCACGCTTGGCACTACTTTGTTGATGCACGTGCGGCTACAGCGCACACAATTCACAAACACAGAAAATATTTTTTTATTTGGTTTGGAGTGTACTTTGGGGGTTACAGCACCCTTTAACGGTCAAACCAGCTGGCCCTTTACTTATGACACAGGCGCACGCTTGGCACTACTTTGTTGATGCACATGCGGCTACTGCGCACACAAATCACAAACACAGAATATATTTTTTTATTTGGTTTGGAGTGTACTTTGGGAGTTACAGCACCGTTTAATGGTCAAGCCAGCCGGCCCTTTACTTATGACACAGGCGCACGCTTGGCATTACTTTGTTGATGCACGTGCGGCTACAGCGCACACAATTCACAAACACAGAAAAAAAATTTTTATTTGGTTTGGAGTGTACTTTGGGGGTTACAGCACCCTTTAATGGTCAAGCCAGCCGGCCCTTTACTTATGACACAGGCACACGCTTGGCACTACTTTGTTGATGCACGTGCGGCTACTGTGCACACAATTCACAAACACAGAAAATATTTTTTTATTTGGTTTGGAGTGTACTTTGGGGGTTACAGCACCCTTTAACGGTCAAGCGAGCCGGCCCTTTACTTATGACACTGGCGCACGCTTGGCACTACTTTGTTGATGCACATACTGCTACTGCGCACAAAATTCACAAACACAGAAAATATTTTTTTATTTATTTTGGACAGGAGTGTACTTTGGGGGTTACAGCACCCTTTAACGGTCAAGCCATCCAGCCCTTTACTTATGACACAGGCGCACGCTTAGCACTACTCTGTTGATGCACGTGCGGCTACTGCGCACACAATTCACAAACACAGAAAATATATTTTTATTTGGTTTGGAGTGTACTTTGGGGGTTACAGCACCCTTTAATGGTCAAGCCTGCCGGCCCTTTACTTATGACACAGGCGCACAGTTGGCACTAATTTGTTGATGCACATGCAGCTACAGCGCACACAATTTACAAACACAGAAAATATTTTTTTATTTGGTTTGGAGTGTACTTTGGGGGTTACAGCACTCTTTAACGGTCAAGCCAGCTGGCCCATTACTTATGACACAGGCGCACGCTTGGCACTACTTTATTGATGCACGTGCGGCTACTGCGCTCACAATTCACAAGCAAAGAAAATAATTTTTTATTTGGTTTGGAGTGTACTTTGGGTGTTACAGCACCCTTTCAAGGTCTAGCCAGCCGGCCCTTTACTTATGACACAGGCGCACGCTTGGCACTACTTTGTTGATGCACGTGCGGCTACTGCGCACACAATTCACAAACACAGAAAATATTTTTTTATTTGGTTTGGAGTGTACTTTTGGGGTTACAGCACCCTTTAACGGTCAAGCCAGCCGGCCCTTTACTTATGACACAGGCGCACACTTGGCATTACTTTGTTGATGCACGTGCGGCTACTGCGCACACAATTCACAAACACAGAAAATATTTTTTCATTTTGTTTGGACTGGAGTGAACATTGGGGGTTATAGCACCCTTTAACGGTCAAGTCAACCGGCCCTTTACTTATGACACAGGCGCACGCTTGGCACTACTTTGTTGATGCACGTGCGGCTACAGCGCACACAATTCACAAACACAGAAAATATTTTTTTATTTGGTTTGGAGTGTACTTTGGGGGTTACAGCACCCTTTAACGGTCAAGCCAGCCGGCCCTTTACTTATGACACAGGCGCACGCTTGGCACTACTTTGTTGATGCACGTGCGGCTACTGCGCACACAATTCACAAACACAGAAAATATTTTTTTATTTGGTTTGGAGTGTACTTTTGGGGTTACAGCAACCTTTAATGGTCAAGCCAGCCGGCCCTTTACTTATGACACAGGCGCACGCTTGGCATTACTTTGTTGATGCACGTGCGGCTACTGCGCACACAATTCACAAACACAGAAAAAGATTTTTTTTTTGGTTTGGAGTGTACATTGGGGGTTACAGCACCCTTTAACTGTCAAGCCAGCTGGCCCTTTACTTATGACACAGGCGCACGCTTGGCATTACTTTGTTGATGCACATGCGGCTACAGCGCACACAATTCAAAAACACAGAAAATATTTTTTTATTTGGTTTGGAGTGTACTTTGGGGGTTACAGCACCCTTTAACGGTCAAGCCAGCCGGCCCAATACTTATGACACAGGCGCACGCTTGGCACTACTTTGTTGATGTACGTGCAGCTACTGCGCACACAAATCACAAACACAGAAAATATATTTTTATTTGGTTTGGAGTGTACTTTGGGGGTTACAGCACCCTTTAACAGTCTAGCCAGCTGGCCCTTAACTTATGACACAGGCGCACGCTTGGCACTACTTTATTGAAGCACGTGCGGCTACTGCGCTCACAATTCACAAACACAGAAAATATTTTTTTATTTGCTTTGGAGTGTACTTTGGGTGTTACAGCACCCTTTAAAGGTCTAGCCATCCGGCCCTTTACTTATGACACAGGCGCACGCTTGGCACTACTTTGTTGATGCACGTGCGGCTACTGCCCACACAATTCACAAACACAGAAAATATTTTTTTATTTGGTTTGGAGTGTACTTTGGGGGTTACAGCACCCTTTAACGGTCAAGCCAGCCGGCCCTTTACTTATGACACAGGCGCACACTTGGCATTACTTTGTTGATGCACGTGTGGCTACTGCGCACACACTTCACAAACACAGAAAATATTTTTTTATTTGGTTTGGAGTGTACTTTGGGGGTTACAGCACCCTTTAACGGTCAAGCCAGCCGGCCCTTTACTTCAAAAACAGGCGCACGCTTGGCACTACTTTATTGATGCACTTGAGGCTACTGCGCACACAATTCACAAACACAGAAAATATTTTTTTATTTGGTTTGGAGTGTACTTTGGGGGTTACAGCACCCTTTAACGGTCAAGCCAGCCGGCCCTTTACTTATGACACAGGCGCACACTTGGCACTACTTTGTTGATGCACGTGCGGCTACTGCGCACACAATTCACAAACACAGAAAATATTTTTTTATTTGGTTTGGAGTGTACTTTTGGGGTTACAGCAACCTTTAATGGTCAAGCCAGCCGGCCCTTTACTTATGACACAGGCGCACGCTTGGCATTACTTTGTTGATGCACGTGCGGCTACTGCGCACACAATTCACAAACACAGAAAAGATTTTTTTTTTGGTTTGGAGTGTACATTGGGGGTTACAGCACCCTTTAACTGTCAAGCCAGCTGGCCCTTTACTTATGACACAGGCGCACGCTTGGCATTACTTTGTTGATGCACGTGCGGCTACAGCGCACACAATTCAAAAACACAGAAAATATTTTTTTATTTGGTTTGGAGTGTACTTTGGGGGTTACAGCACCCTTTAATGGTCAAGCCAGCCGGCCCAATACTTATGACACAGGCGCACGCTTGGCACTACTTTGTTGATGTACGTGCAGCTACTGCGCACACAAATCACAAACACAGAAAATATATTTTTATTTGGTTTGGAGTGTACTTTGGGGGTTACAGCACCCTTTAACAGTCTAGCCAGCTGGCCCTTAACTTATGACACAGGCGCACGCTTGGCACTACTTTATTGAAGCACGTGCGGCTACTGCGCTCACAATTCACAAACACAGAAAATAATTTTTATTTGCTTTGGAGTGTACTTTGGGTGTTACAGCACCCTTTAAAGGTCTAGCCATCCGGCCCTTTACTTATGACACAGGCGCACGCTTGGCACTACTTTGTTGATGCACGTGCGGCTACTGCCCACACAATTCACAAACACAGAAAATATTTTTTTATTTGGTTTGGAGTGTACTTTGGGGGTTACAGCACCCTTTAACGGTCAAGCCAGCCGGCCCTTTACTTATGACACAGGCGCACACTTGGCATTACTTTGTTGATGCACGTGCGGCTACTGCGCACACACTTCACAAACACAGAAAATATTTTTTTATTTGGTTTGGAGTGTACTTTGGGGGTTACAGCACCCTTTAACGGTCAAGCCAGCCGGCCCTTTACTTCAAAAACAGGCGCACGCTTGGCACTACTTTATTGATGCACTTGAGGCTACTGTGCACACAATTCACAAACACAGAAAATATTTTTTTATTTGGTTTGGAGTGTACTTTGGGGGTTACAGCACCCTTTAACGGTCATGCGAGCCGGCCCTTTACTTATGACACTGGCGCACGCTTGGCACTACTTTGTTGATGCACATACTGCTACTGCGCACAAAATTCACAAACACAGAAAATATTTTTTTATTTATTTTGGACAGGAGTGTACTTTGGGGGTTACAGCACCCTTTAACGGTCAAGCCATCCAGCCCTTTACTTATGACACAGGCGCACGCTTAGCACTACTCTGTTGATGCACGTGCGGCTACTGCGCACACAATTCACAAACACAGAAAATATATTTTTATTTGGTTTGGAGTGTACTTTGGGGGTTACAGCACCCTTTAATGGTCAAGCCTGCCGGCCCTTTACTTATGACACAGGCGCACACTTGGCACTAATTTGTTGATGCACATGCAGCTACAGCGCACACAATTTACAAACACAGAAAATATTTTTTTATTTGGTTTGGAGTGTACTTTGGGGGTTACAGCACTCTTTAACGGTCAAGCCAGCTGGCCCATTACTTATGACACAGGCGCACGCTTGGCACTACTTTATTGATGCACGTGCGGCTACTGCGCTCACAATTCACAAGCACAGAAAATAATTTTTTATTTGGTTTGGAGTGTACTTTGGGTGTTACAGCACCCTTTCAAGGTCTAGCCAGCCGGCCCTTTACTTATGACACAGGCGCACGCTTGGCACTACTTTGTTGATGCACGTGCGGCTACTGCGCACACAATTCACAAACACAGAAAATATTTTTTTATTTGGTTTGGAGTGTACTTTTGGGGTTACAGCACCCTTTAACGGTCAAGCCAGCCGGCCCTTTACTTATGACACAGGCGCACACTTGGCATTACTTTGTTGATGCACGTGCGGCTACTGCGCACACAATTCACAAACACAGAAAATATTTTTTTATTTTGTTTGGACTGGAGTGAACATTGGGGGTTATAGCACCCTTTAACGGTCAAGTCAACCGGCCCTTTACTTATGACACAGGCGCACGCTTGGCACTACTTTGTTGATGCACGTGCGGCTACAGCGCACACAATTCACAAACACAGAAAATATTTTTTTATTTGGTTTGGAGTGTACTTTGGGGGTTACAGCACCCTTTAACGGTCAAGCCAGCCGGCCCTTTACTTATGACACAGGCGCACGCTTGGCACTACTTTGTTGATGCACGTGCGGCTACTGCGCACACAATTCACAAACACAGAAAATATTTTTTTATTTGGTTTGGAGTGTACTTTTGGGGTTACAGCAACCTTTAATGGTCAAGCCAGCCGGCCCTTTACTTATGACACAGGCGCACGCTTGGCATTACTTTGTTGATGCACGTGCGGCTACTGCGCACACAATTCACAAACACAGAAAAAGATTTTTTTTTTGGTTTGGAGTGTACATTGGGGGTTACAGCACCCTTTAACTGTCAAGCCAGCTGGCCCTTTACTTATGACACAGGCGCACGCTTGGCATTACTTTGTTGATGCACGTGCGGCTACAGCGCACACAATTCAAAAACACAGAAAATATTTTTTTATTTGGTTTGGAGTGTACTTTGGGGGTTACAGCACCCTTTAACGGTCAAGCCAGCCGGCCCAATACTTATGACACAGGCGCACGCTTATAACTACTTTGTTGATGTACGTGCAGCTACTGCGCACACAAATCACAAACACAGAAAATATATTTTTATTTGGTTTGGAGTGTACTTTGGGGGTTACAGCACCCTTTAACAGTCTAGCCAGCTGGCCCTTAACTTATGACACAGGCGCACGCTTGGCACTACTTTATTGAAGCACGTGCGGCTACTGCGCTCACAATTCACAAACACAGAAAATATTTTTTTATTTGCTTTGGAGTGTACTTTGGGTGTTACAGCACCCTTTAAAGGTCTAGCCATCCGGCCCTTTACTTATGACACAGGCGCACGCTTGGCACTACTTTGTTGATGCACGTGCGGCTACTGCCCACACAATTCACAAACACAGAAAATATTTTTTTATTTGGTTTGGAGTGTACTTTGGGGGTTACAGCACCCTTTAACGGTCAAGCCAGCCGGCCCTTTACTTATGACACAGGCGCACACTTGGCATTACTTTGTTGATGCACGTGCGGCTACTGCGCACACACTTCACAAACACAGAAAATATTTTTTTATTTGGTTTGGAGTGTACTTTGGGGGTTACAGCACCCTTTAACGGTCAAGCCAGCCGGCCCTTTACTTCAAAAACAGGCGCACGCTTGGCACTACTTTATTGATGCACTTGAGGCTACTGCGCACACAATTCACAAACACAGAAAATATTTTTTTATTTGGTTTGGAGTGTACTTTGGGGGTTACAGCACCCTTTAACGGTCAAGCCAGCCGGCCCTTTACTTATGACACAGGCGCACACTTGGCACTACTTTGTTGATGCACGTGCGGCTACTGCGCACACAATTCACAAACACAGAAAATATTTTTTTATTTGGTTTGGAGTGTACTTTTGGGGTTACAGCAACCTTTAATGGTCAAGCCAGCCGGCCCTTTACTTATGACACAGGCGCACGCTTGGCATTACTTTGTTGATGCACGTGCGGCTACTGCGCACACAATTCACAAACACAGAAAAGATTTTTTTTGGGGTTTGGAGTGTACATTGGGGGTTACAGCACCCTTTAACTGTCAAGCCAGCTGGCCCTTTACTTATGACACAGGCGCACGCTTGGCATTACTTTGTTGATGCACGTGCGGCTACAGCGCACACAATTCAAAAACACAGAAAATATTTTTTTATTTGGTTTGGAGTGTACTTTGGGGGTTACAGCACCCTTTAATGGTCAAGCCAGCCGGCCCAATACTTATGACACAGGCGCACGCTTGGCACTACTTTGTTGATGTACGTGCAGCTACTGCGCACACAAATCACAAACACAGAAAATATATTTTTATTTGGTTTGGAGTGTACTTTGGGGGTTACAGCACCCTTTAACAGTCTAGCCAGCTGGCCCTTAACTTATGACACAGGCGCACGCTTGGCACTACTTTATTGAAGCACGTGCGGCTACTGCGCTCACAATTCACAAACACAGAAAATATTTTTTTATTTGCTTTGGAGTGTACTTTGGGTGTTACAGCACCCTTTAAAGGTCTAGCCATCCGGCCCTTTACTTATGACACAGGCGCACGCTTGGCACTACTTTGTTGATGCACGTGCGGCTACTGCCCACACAATTCACAAACACAGAAAATATTTTTTTATTTGGTTTGGAGTGTACTTTGGGGGTTACAGCACCCTTTAACGGTCAAGCCAGCCGGCCCTTTACTTATGACACAGGCGCACACTTGGCATTACTTTGTTGATGCACGTGCGGCTACTGCGCACACACTTCACAAACACAGAAAATATTTTTTTATTTGGTTTGGAGTGTACTTTGGGGGTTACAGCACCCTTTAACGGTCAAGCCAGCCGGCCCTTTACTTCAAAAACAGGCGCACGCTTGGCACTACTTTATTGATGCACTTGAGGCTACTGCGCACACAATTCACAAACACAGAAAATATTTTTTTATTTGGTTTGGAGTGTACTTTGGGGGTTACAGCACCCTTTAATGGTCAAGCCAACCGGCCCTTTTCTTCTGACACAGGCGCATGCTTGGCACTACTTTTTTGATGCACGTGAGGCTACTGCGCACACAATTCACAAACACAGACAATATTTTTTATTTATTTTGGACTGGCGTGTTCTTTGGGGGTTACAGCACCCTTTAACGGTCAAGCCAGCCGGCCCTTTACTTTTGACACAGGCGCACACTTGGCATTACTTTGTTGATGCACGTGCCGCTACTGCGCACACAATTCACAAACACAGAAAATATGTTTTTATTTGGTTTGGAGTGTACTTTGGGGGTTACAGCACCCTTTAATGGTCAAGCCAGCCGGCCCTTTTCTTCTGACACAGGCGCACGCTTGGCACTACTTTACTGATGCACTTGAGGCTACCGCGCACACAATTCACAAACACAGAAAATATTTTTTTATTTTGTTTGGACTGGAGTGAACTTTGGATGTTATAGCACCCTTTAACGGTCAAGCCAGCCAGCCCTTTACTTATGACACAGGCGCACGCTTGGCACTACTTTGTTGATGCACGTGCGGCTACAGCGCACACAATTCACAAACACAGAAAATATTTTTTTATTTGGTTTGGAGTGTACTTTGGGGGTTACAGCACCCTTTAACGGTCAAACCAGCTGGCCCTTTACTTATGACACAGGCGCACGCTTGGCACTACTTTGTTGATGCACGTGCGGCTACTGCGCACACAAATCACAAACACAGAAAATATTTTTTTATTTGGTTTGGAGTGTACTTTGGGAGTTACAGCACCGTTTAATGGTCAAGCCAGCCGGCCCTTTACTTATGACACAGGCGCACGCTTGGCATTACTTTGTTGATGCACGTGCGGCTACATCGCACACAATTCACAAACACAGAAAAAAATTTTTTATTTGGTTTGGAGTGTACTTTGGGGGTTACAGCAGCCTTTAATGGTCAAGCCAGCCGGCCCTTTACTTATGACACAGGCGCACGCTTGGCACTACTTTGTTGATGCACGTGCGGCTACAGTGCACACAATTCAAAAACACTGAAAATATTTTTTTATTTGGTTTGGAGTGTACTTTGGGGGTTACAGCACCCTTTAACGGTCAGGCCAGCCAGCCCAATACTTATGACACAGGCGCACGCTTGGCACTACTTTGTTGATGCACGTGCAGCTACTGCGCACACAAATCACAAACACAGAAAATATTTTTTTATTTGGTTTGGACTGGAGTGAACTTTGGGGGTTATAGCACCCTCTAATGGTCAAGCCAGATGGCCCTTAACTTATGACACAGGCGCACGCTTGGCACTACTTTGTTGATGCACGTGCGGCTACTGTGCACACAATTCACAAACACAGAAAATATTTTTTTATTTGGTTTGGAGTGTACTTTGGGGGTTACAGCACCCTTTAACGGTCAAGCGAGCCGGCCCTTTACTTATGACACTGGCGCACGCTTGGCACTACTTTGTTGATGCACGTACTGCTACTGCGCACAAAATTCACAAACACAGAAAATATTTTTTTATTTATTTTGGACAGGAGTGTACTTTGGGGGTTACAGCACCCTTTAACGGTCAAGCCAGCCAGCCCTTTACTTATGACACAGGCGCACGCTTAGCACTACTCTGTTGATGCACGTGCGGCTACTGCGCACACAATTCACAAACACAGAAAATATATTTTTATTTGGTTTGGAGTGTACTTTGGGGGTTACAGCACCCTTTAATGGTCAAGCCTGCCGGCCCTTTACTTATGACACAGGCGCACACTTGGCACTAATTTGTTGATGCACATGCGGCTACAGCGCACACAATTTACAAACACAGAAAATATTTTTTTATTTGGTTTGGAGTGTACTTTGGGGGTTACAGCACTCTTTAACGGTCAAGCCAGCCGGCCCATTACTTATGACACAGGCGCACGCTTGGCACTAATTTATTGATGCACGTGCAGCTACTGCGCTCACAATTCACAAGCACAGAAAATAATTTTTTATTTGGTTTGGAGTGTACTTTGGGTGTTACAGCACCTTTTCAAGGTCTAGCCAGCCGGCCCTTTACTTATGACACAGGCGCACGCTTGGCACTACTTTGTTGATGCACGTGCGGCTACTGCGCACACAATTCACAAACACAGAAAATATTTTTTTATTTGGTTTGGAGTGTACTTTTGGGGTTACAGCACCCTTTAACGGTCAAGCCAGCCGGCCCTTTACTTATGACACAGGCGCACACTTGGCATTACTTTGTTGATGCACGTGCGGCTACTGCGCACACAATTCACAAACACAGAAAATATTTTTTTATTTTGTTTGGACTGGAGTGAACTTTGGGGGTTATAGCACCCTTTAACGGTCAAGTCAACTGGCCCTTTACTTATGACACAGGCGCACGCTTGGCACTACTTTGTTGATGCACGTGCGGCTACAGCGCACACAATTCACAAACACAGAAAATATTTTTTTATTTGGTTTGGAGTGTACTTTGGGGGTTACAGCACCCTTTAACGGTCAAGCCAGCCGGCCCTTTACTTATGACACAGGCGCACGCTTGGCACTACTTTGTTGATGCACGTGCGGCTACTGCGCACACAATTCACAAACACAGAAAATATTTTTTTATTTGGTTTGGAGTGTACTTTTGGGGTTACAGCAACCTTTAATGGTCAAGCCAGCCGGCCCTTTACTTATGACACAGGCGCACGCTTGGCATTACTTTGTTGATGCACGTGCGGCTACTGCGCACACAATTCACAAACACAGAAAAATATTTTTTTTTTGGTTTGGAGTGTACATTGGGGGTGACAGCACCCTTTAACTGTCAAGCCAGCTGGCCCTTTACTTATGACACAGGCGCACGCTTGGCATTACTTTGTTGATGCACGTGCGGCTACAGCGCACACAATTCAAAAACACAGAAAATATTTTTTTATTTGGTTTGGAGTGTACTTTGGGGGTTACAGCACCCTTTAACGGTCAAGCCAGCCGGCCCAATACTTATGACACAGGCGCACGCTTGGCACTACTTTGTTGATGTACGTGCAGCTACTGCGCACACAAATCACAAACACAGAAAATATATTTTTATTTGGTTTGGAGTGTACTTTGGGGGTTACAGCACCCTTTAACAGTCTAGCCAGCTGGTCCTTAACTTATGACACAGGCGCACGCTTGGCACTACTTTATTGAAGCACGTGCGGCTACTGCGCTCACAATTCACAAACACAGAAAATATTTTTTTATTTGGTTTGGAGTGTACTTTGGGTGTTACAGCACCCTTTAAAGGTCTAGCCATCCGGCCCTTTACTTATGACACAGGCGCACGCTTGGCACTACTTTGTTGATGCACGTGCGGCTACTGCCCACACAATTCACAAACACAGAAAATATTTTTTTATTTGGTTTGGAGTGTACTTTGGGGGTTACAGCACCCTTTAACGGTCAAGCCAGCCGGCCCTTTACTTATGACACAGGCGCACACTTGGCATTATTTTGTTGATGCACGTGCGGCTACTGCGCACACAATTCACACACACAGAAAATATTTTTTTATTTGGTTTGGAGTGTACTTTGGGGGTTACAGCACCCTTTAACGGTCAAGCCAGCCGGCCCTTTACTTCAAAAACAGGCGCACGCTTGGCACTACTTTATTGATGCACTTGAGGCTACTGCGCACACAATTCACAAACACAGAAAATATTTTTTTATTTGGTTTGGAGTGTACTTTGGGGGTTACAGCACCCTTTAACGGTCAAGCCAGCCGGCCCTTTACTTATGACACAGGCGCACACTTGGCACTACTTTGTTGATGCACGTGCGGCTACTGCGCACACAATTCACAAAAACAGAAAATATTTTTTTATTTGGTTTGGAGTGTACTTTGGGGGTTACAGCACCCTTTAATGGTCAAGCCAGCCGGCCCTTTTCTTCTGACACAGGCGCACGCTTGGCACTACTTTATTGATGCACTTGAGGCTACCGCGCACACAATTCACAAACACAGAAAATATTTTTTTATTTTGTTTGGACTGGAGTGAACTTTGGATGTTATAGCACCCTTTAACGGTCAAGCCAGCCGGCCCTTTACTTATGACACAGGCGCACGCTTGGCACTACTTTGTTGATGCACGTGCGGCTACAGCGCACACAATTCACAAACACAGAAAATATTTTTTTATTTGGTTTGGAGTGTACTTTGGGGGTTACAGCACCCTTTAACGGTCAAACCAGCTGGCCCTTTACTTATGACACAGGCGCACGCTTGGCACTACTTTGTTGATGCACGTGCGGCTACTGCGCACACAAATCACAAACACAGAAAATATTTTTTTATTTGGTTTGGAGTGTACTTTGGGAGTTACAGCACCGTTTAATGGTCAAGCCAGCCGGCCCTTTACTTATGACACAGGCGCACGCTTGGCATTACTTTGTTGATGCACGTGCGGCTACAGCGCACACAATTCACAAACACAGAAAAAAAAAATTTATTTGGTTTGGAGTGTACTTTGGGGGTTACAGCACCCTTTAATGGTCAAGCCAGCTGGCCCTTTACTTATGACACAGGCACACGCTTGGCACTACTTTGTTGATGCACGTGCGGCTACAGTGCACACAATTCAAAAACACTGAAAATATTTTTTTATTTGGTTTGGAGTGTACTTTGGGGGTTACAGCACCCTTTAACGGTCAGGCCAGCCAGCCCAATACTTATGACACAGGCGCACGCTTGGCACTACTTTGTTGATGCACGTGCAGCTACTGCGCACACAAATCACAAACACAGAAAATATTTTTTTATTTGGTTTGGACTGGAGTGAACTTTGGGGGTTATAGCACCCTCTAATGGTCAAGCCAGACGGCCCTTAACTTATGACACAGGCGCACGCTTGGCACTACTTTGTTGATGCACGTGCGGCTACTGTGCACACAATTCACAAACACAGAAAATATTTTTTTATTTGGTTTGGAGTGTACTTTGGGGGTTACAGCACCCTTTAACGGTCAAGCGAGCCGGCCCTTTACTTATGACACAGGCGCACACTTGGCACTAATTTGTTGATGCACATGCGGCTACAGCGCACACAATTTACAAACACAGAAAATATTTTTTTATTTGGTTTGGAGTGTACTTTGGGGGTTACAGCACTCTTTAACGGTCAAGCCAGCCGGCCCATTACTTATGACACAGGCGCACGCTTGGCACTAATTTATTGATGCACGTGCAGCTACTGCGCTCACAATTCACAAGCACAGAAAATAATTTTTTATTTGGTTTGGAGTG